>JBANCZ010002885.1:0-14220 GCA_037040025.1 Sphaerogastrella javana
GCACGAAGAGGGACATCATTTTAACTTCAGTGTTCAGTGTTCATTATAATTATTAGGAGTGAGAGGTAGAGGGAGAGGGAGAGGTAGAGGTAGAGGGAGAGGGAGAGGTAGAGGTAGAGGTAGAGGGAGAGGTAGAGGTAGAGGTAGAGGTAGAGGTAGAGGTACAGGTAGAGGTAGAGGTAGAGGTAGAAGTAGAAGTAGAAGTAGAGGTAGGGGGAGTTAGTGTCGGCGCGTGCCTCTTCAGCTGTGCAACAGCCCGCAGCGCCACGCCGAATGAATGAATGAATGAGCACGCAAATGAATAAATGAATGTATTTTGCAATTTGCGCCAACAGCTGCAGCTGTCAGTGCCACTGCCACTGCCAAGCGCATTGAGTGCTGTTTATGAATGAATACCTTTGCTTCTAACCTCAGCCCTGCCCATACGCCACTCCGACTGACCAGCTAACTGTCTAACTGATTAATGGGCAACAACCTATTTAGCCACTTTAACGCCTGGTTGCATTTTTGTTAAATACTAATAAATTTTTTGAAGCGCCGCACGCTAATAAAATTATTGACATTTTTTGTTACGCTCGTAAATCGCAACTTTCCGAGAAATATTCAAATTATGTGTACTCATTCACTCACACTGCTTAAGCTCCTAATGAGAAAACTAGTTGAGCAAATAAATTATTGTTTTAGTAAGTATATTAATTAATTATATATTTTCAATTACATTCAATTTCCACTTAAAATTCACTTGGTAAACTAAATAAAATACGCATTTGTCATAATTACTAAAATGCGCTTATCTAAACAATGTTACTAAATTTACTGCCAACTAATTTGTTTATTTAAAAATATTATTTATTTAAAAATTAAATTTAAATATTATGCAAATTTAATGCAATAGTATAATAGTTTACTGAATATTTAATTTATGGAAAGCAACAAAATATTTTAATTTCATTGAATATTTGCATTTGGCTTATCACATGTTAAAAATATTTTAAAAATATTAGAAAGTTGAAAATATTAACCTAGATCATACACAATATTTTAAAATATTTGCAAAAATTTAGAAGTTCCGTTTATAATATGTAAAATATGTGACAATTATAGTTTATATTTCCGAATTTATTAAATAAATTTCGTTTTTTAAATTCATGTAATTATTTATTTTAGAAATGCATAAATTATATATTATTTGCACCACGTTTCCGCAAATATTTCTAGGGAATTCTTTCGGCAAAATTTAATAAACCTTTTGGCAACTAAATAAAATTCCCAAGTTAAAAAAAAAATAATTATTATAGAACCTCATTTATTTATTAAACTCACGATCAAAATATGGTGAATTTCTTGTAAGGACACTTGTGACTCACCTTTATCACTCAAGAAACGGCACAGATTTATATTCGAATAGAACTCTGAAGAATTTAGATTTCAACACTTTTCGGCACTCGAAACTGCAGCTATTGTCGTTTTGTTTTTTAATTAATATATTTTTTTAGTATTAATATACTTTTTAAATTTTCACTTTTTAGCACAGTTTTTTTTTAAATCCTTTTTTCAGCACTTTAAAACATATTTCTCACTTTGGTTAGTTTGTTCAACGATTTATTTAGAAAACACGTTTAGTATTTGTTTTAAATATTTTTGAGTTTTTAATTATTTTTTTTTAAGATAATCCACTGTGTATAAAAAGTTCGTTAGCTTCTTATGCGTAAAATTGTGTAGAACAATTGAACAATTTCACGTGAAGCTGCTGTTGCTGCTGCTGCTGTAGACGGCGACTGTGATACCAACTCGAGTTCTAGTTGGGTTTCGGCTGGGTTTTTGGCTGGCTGGGTTGGCTGGCTCTGTTTGGGGGCACCAGCAAGATACAACCGCTTCATAAAATTCAAAGAGACTCGGACCCAATACTTCTCAGCGCTTATTTATATAGCCTACGTCGGTGAAAATCAAACGAAACGAGCGAACGAAACATCGCGACAGAGACAACGGCAACAGCAACAGCAACAGCAACGGCAACAGCAACAGCAACGGCTACAGCAACAGCAACATCAGCGTTAACAGAGGCAGCAACGCCAGCAGCGACAGCGACGCTAACAGCTACGCCAGCAGCAGCGGCAGCAGCAGCAGCAAACGAACATGCCAAGCGAGTCCAAACAAAATGCTGAGAGCGTCAGCGTCAGACGCCAAAGAGAACTTCACGCACACAAGCACGAATACACGCACACAGAAGACAACGAGGTCGACGTCAGCTACGACGAAGACGACGACGACGACGACGACGACGACGACGACGCTAACAGCAACAGCAGCAGAAACACGTGAACGCAAACACACACACACACACACACACACAGGCGTACACAGAGACAGCGACGCAGCCGAACGCTGGCAGCAGCAAACATCGTCAAACGCTCGACGCTCAGTTGAGGCTCAGCTTAGCTGAGGGCAGAGCAGAGCAGCGCAGCGTAGAGCAGAGCAGCACTTGAAGCCGCGCAGTGTTGCTCATCATTTTGATCTCGCATTAAGCGCACAGTGGGCCATCGTTGGAGGTAATTGAATTAGGTGCAGTAATAAATCAAAAATGCATAATGAATCGACAATAAAAAGGGAATGAAAGCTTTGTAACTAACATTTAAAGCAAAACTCTTCTAATAGAAACATAACGATAAGCGATAACAAAACTACATTAGTTAAGAATTTAGCATGAGATTAATTAAAAACTGTTTAAAAGATATGTTGCCTAATTGGAATGCGGGCATAAATTAGAATATAAATTATATATCTACGATTGCTTTAGATGGCTTTACACACATAAATTAGAATTTCAAAATATAAATCTAATATTGATTTACGAAGATTTACACACATACGTTTAGAACGTTGTGCATTGCGTCCACTGTGCGCTGCCGACTGCGCTGCCGTCAATGAATAAGCGCCTGGCATTTTCTCAATGCATTGCAAGAATTCCCCAACGTTTAAGCACAAGCAATTTGTTGTTCTTACATTTCGCAGAAACGGAATCCCAGCAAGTTGGCAGGCCCCAGCATGACGCCAGCAGCGCTGTCGCTGCGACGTCGCAAACAAGCGCTGAGAGTACACAGAGCGTACGAGCCGGCATTGTTAACTGTGACGCAAACTGAGACACGTTAACAGAGACGCTGACTGAGAAGCTGACTCAGACTGAGACTCAGACTGAGACTGAGACGCATGTAACTTTGGCCAACAGACTTGCAGCTCTCTCTTTTTATCTCTCTCTATCTCTCTTTCTTTGGCCGTCTCTCTCTCGTGTTACGCTCTTTGGCCAATGTTCGTGTTGGCGGCGACGGTGGCAAGTTCTTGGCCATGGCCAAGACGCCGAAGAAGAATTCGCGCTGCTATTGCTGTGGCTGCTGTTGCTGTTGCTGTTAATGCTGCTGTTGCTGTTACTGCTGCTGAGGCTGTTGTTGCTGCTACTCATGATGATGTTGATTGATATGGAGATGATGATGACGGTATATGCTGATGCTGATGTTGATGCTGATGTTGATACTGAAGCCGCTGATGATGCTGTTGCTGTTGTTGCTGCTGCTATTGTTGCTGTTGCTGTTGATGATGATGTTGCTGCTGTTGTTGCTTATATTGTTGCTGATTTTGTTGTTGTTGCTGTTGCTGCTGCTGCGTTTGCTTTGCGTGCAGATTCTTAGGCAAAGTCAAGTCAGTCAGTCAGTTGGCCATTAAGCGGCGCTTTGCGGTTTTTTCTTATTCTGCTCAGCTGCTGATGCTGTTGTAGACTAAGAATACGCACAACTATGTATGTATGTATGAATTTATTTATGTATTTATATATGAATGTACATATGAACGTATATATATGTATGTAGGTATATATGTAGGTATGTATTAGTGTATGTATGTACGTATGAATGAATGTATGCTTATCTGTATTCATGTATATATGTATGCGTGTATGTATGTATGATGCTTGTAGGTATGTATGATGTATGTATATATGTATGTATCTATGTATGTATGTATGTATGTATGATGCTTGTATGATGCTTGTATGTATGATGTATGTATGTATGAATGTATGTATGTATGTATGTATGAATGTATGTATATATGTATGTATGTACGTATGTATCTCTGTATGTATGTATGTATGTATGTATGTATGTATGTATGTATCTATGTATGTATGTATGTATGTATGTATGTTTGTATGTATGTATGTATGTATGTATGTATGTATGTATGTATGTATGTAATTTGTTTTGTTCTGATGTTTTGCTTGTGATTGTTGCTCTCGTACAGGTGTTGGCCAGGCCAGGTTCTTTTCTAATTAAGCAGCACTCGTTGGCTGTGGCCACTTTGGACACATCGCACGCACAGAATGACAACAACAAATAAATATATATATTTATATATAAACTTAGAAATATATATATGTATACATGTATGTTATTGTATAAGGCAGAGAGAAGCTTCAACCGGTTTAGCCCACGTCCCCTACAGCAAATTTTGGGGTGTACTACTATTACGACTGTGACTACGTCTAGGGGCGAGGATGAGGCTGAGGGTGAGGGTGAGGGTGAGGGTGGAGGTACGGGTTTAGGCACGACTACGGGCAAGGGTATTGTGTGTGTGCGTGTGTGTGTATGAGTGGCTACAAGCTGATTATTGACCTTTCCTATGGCTCTAGGTCTGACTATAGTTGTAGCTGTTGCTGGTAAACAGCCTAAAAGAACTAATAGCCAAAAAAATAGAAGAAGAAGCTGGCAATCAGCCCGTAAGCCAGATGGAGTCTTTTTTTTGTACTATTTTGTATTTACCACGCGGAGTCCGTCGATGTTTAATTGTTTGCGAAATTCTTTTGCAGACGCCTTTTGTTTGATTTAATTAATTATTTAATTACACTTGAAGTTGGCAATTTTGCGGGTTCTTTTGCACTTGGCTTTATTTTAGCAACTCTGTTGGCTTTGGCTTTGGCTGTGGTTTTGTTCGTCTTGGCCCAAAGACATTTACGGAGTGGGAAGACGTCGCGCGCGCGCTCTCCATGCCTCACACACCGATTCCTGTTGCTGGCGCTGGCGACGGCGTGGCAGCAACAAAGCAACAAAGCAACAAAGCAAACTTGCAACACACAACAAACAACACCAGCAACAGCAGCAGCAGCAAAAGAAGAAGAAGAAGACGAAGAACAAGCGCTAAGTACGCGACTTACAACTATAAAATGAGTCTCGCAGAACAAAGCAGAGCAGAGAGAACGAAGAGCGGACAAAGCACGTCCGATACACGACGCGCACGCTACGCTAATGAACTGAACATTTCCGCTTTGTTGCCGGCATCCTTATGGTCTCTGGCTCCTGGTGGCTCTATAGCTCGATGGCTCGATGGCTTGTTGTCTCGGTGGATGCTGTCATTGCCAGTGGCAAATGCGCAGGCGCGCGTCAAACATTTGAGCGCACAATTTGTCGCAGTCGGAAAGAGAGTGGAAGCGAGCATAAAGTGTAAGCGGAAGAAGAAGAAGAAGAAGCTGATGATGAGCAGGAACAGAAGCAGAAGCTGTTATATGAAATCCACCCGCAGCCACCCAAACCGTTCCCATTTAGCCTGCCTGTTCCCAATTGCTGTTCCCAACGCACACACAGAGTGCGCTCTGTTCTCCATTCTATTCTCTTCTCTCTGCTCTGTTCTCTCTGTTCCCTCAGTTCTGTTCTCTTCCCAATTTCAATTGTAGTGATTGCCGGCTACGTGTTGCCGGCATTTGTCGCTTGTCGTTCTTCCTTTGTGTGATTGTGTATGTGTGTATAAATAAAAATATATATATTTCTACATATATATATATATATATATGCTCTTGCTGTTGCTTTGGTCTGATGCTTGTCGTGCAATATTTTTTGGCATTTTTCGCTTTTTACGTGCAAATTTAATGGCAACAATTGGTGCGAAATGCCGGACATGCAAAGGCGAGCACTGAATGAACGACATCAGCAGCAGATACACTGAAAGCAATCAAGTGGATATTTGAAACTATATTTTGCTTAATATTAGTCATATTTAATTCTTCAAATATGTTAAGCAATTTTAATATTTAAATATTCCGTTATTATTTATTATATTATTTATTAGTTGTAAATTTAAAACTATTATACTTATATTATTTTTCAAAGTTTCTCTCTGTGCACAGCCAGCGACAACAAGGTACCAGAGCCAGAGCTACATCAGTTGGGTCAACTGCCACCAATAGATTGCCAAGTGGCTGGATGGTTAGGTGTTTTGGGTGGTTGGATTCTTCTAGTGGTTTCTGTATTGTCGTTCTCTGGCTGCTGCTGGCTTCAACTTGTTTCGTCGTCTTCATCGTTTTTTAGTGTTGTGTTTTGTTATGTGTTTCCCAGTTGAATAGATTTAGCTGAGCTTTTCCACTATAAAACAAGGTACTAACCTGTCAGGTGAATTGAAGCCCTCAAGTGTTGAAGCAACCACTTGCAACTTGGCTTATTGATAAGCTAGTTGGGATATAATCAATTGAAAGCATTTCAAATGCAGCAATCGACTGGAATGTTGATAATTCACTTTTTTGATCACACAGACTTTGGGCATGATTTTAAGAGTTAGGAGAGTTATACTTTAATATTATATTTTAGTTTAAAATAGTTAAATATGTATGTATTACAATTATTTTAATTTGTATTACTATTACTATTGTTATATTATTATTATTATTAATAGTATTATTACTATTATTATTTTCCGTTTTTCAAGGTTAAATTAATTGAATAAATGTTATGGTATAATATCTTTTTGCTTAATTAAATTGTACACACTATGCTCAACTTAAAGTATGTAGAAAATGGTTTCAGTAAAACAGAATAATATAAAAATAAATTCGACTCTAAAATAAATCCAAGAATTCCCGTTGTTTGCCTGTATTTTATGAACCGTTTAAATACAGTTGGAGAATCAGTTGAACAGTTACTCAGCTGATTGACTACTCAAATTATGTAGCCTGACTGTCCCATGGACAATAGAGACCATGATGATGACGATGATCATCTGCCACTCCTTTGGTCAACCTATGGCAACCAACTGGTCAACTAAACAGAGACTAGAGCCAAGAGCCAAGAGCCAATAGCCTCGCCAGCTAAATAAATAGCCAAATTCACGTTCATTTAAGCCGAGTGACAATATTTTGCAGCTAAAGCGACGAGAGCAAAAATATATATACGAAAAAGTCAGACATAGAAAGAGACAGACTGGCAGATAGAGGTATGTATATATATAGAGGCAACGTCGAGTGATTTTCATTGTGTGATGTGACAGGTGTCACCGCGTGTCGACGGTGGGTGGTCGTGAGACGTGGACGAGGATGAGCACGAATATATGTACAGGAGCAGCAACAACAGCAACTGTGGCAGCAACGGCAACAAAAATAACTGTGGCGTGTGGCAATGTCAGGCAATGGACATTTTCGAGCAGCGGCGATTCGAGCATCATGACCAATTAGCCTTGTTAGTGAGAGATAAACTATGGGCACGGCAATGGGCCAGTTGTACTAACGGCAACTGACAGCCATGTATCTACCTACCTACCAACCAAACAACCTACCTGCCTCTCTTTGTTTCGCTTCATCTCCCTCTTTTCCCTTTCTCGCTCTTTGTCCCTCTCGGCGGCATGACAATGACAGTCCTGGCACGCCTGAGTTCAATTGATTTAACATGAAAGTGTAGCTTGGTAAATTGATTTTTGTTGAAATTCTTAACTTTTGGCATACAGCTTGAAGTCGCCAAGAACAACGTGAACAACAACAACAGCAACAGCAACAACAGCAACAGCAGCAACATCATCAAAAGCAACAACATGAACAAGACACTCATGAAAGTTTTATGCTGTTGCCAAGCATCTAGGAGTGTGAGTGGACGTTGAGCAGGATGTGTACATATTTCTGTGTCCTGCATCTATATTTGGTATCTGTATCTGTATCTTTTATTTGTATCTGTAGCTGACCGTAACGAATTGCGCTTGTTCATTCTCGCTGTTGTTGTTGTACTTGTTATTGTTGATATTATTTCTGCTGTTGCTATTGCTGTTGTTGGTGGTGTCATGCTTGTTGTAGTTGTTATATTGCCAAAAAGTATCTGTAGCGCATCGCTTGTCTATTTGCCAACTTTCTTGTTGCTGTTGCTGTTGCTGTTGCTGTTGCTGTTGTTCGTTTTGCAACCCTCGCAAAAACTGTGAGGGTGATGACTGATGATGCTCTGGTATCTACCATGTCCACATCCCACATCCGTCTTATGGCCTTTGGCTTTGGCCACCGCCTTCCTCTCCCTCTCTCTCTTTCTCTCTCTCTCTCTCGGTGTCTGCGTCTGCCTCTTTCTGTATGTCTGTGGCATGGATGCGTTGTATTGCCTGCAACGCTTTTTCGCGAAGTTGCTGGGAAAACCTTTTTTGTTGTCTACTTTTCGGGCACTTTAAAAGTTCATTTGCACGAACTGCCACCCCACACCCAGCCACCCTCTCCGGCTGCTCCTGTCATGGAGTTGTCTGCTTTTCGCAAATTAAATAATAGGCTTATGGTGGGCTTAGTGTCGCAATTGTTGTTGTTATTTGTTGTTGTTTTTACAGCACGTTTAGCATGCCACAAAGTTAAATTTTTTTGTAATATTTATGGCCAAGCCATTCATGCGCCTTTAATGTGCCCCAGACAAGCGCCACAGCCCGTGCATAACAAAAGGCAGCTCGTCGTGGTTTCTCAACCATGCAACAGCAAACACAACAACAACAACAACAACAACAGAAACAACATCTAACTAGCCTACGCCAACTGCATCGCTTATGAGTTAGTTTCTAGCACTAAGCATGTATGAGTATCATGCGAAAATGCAATTAGTATTCGATAACCAACAGTTAGGAGCAATTGTTAAGAACAATTTCTTCGCCCCTTTCACCACCACCAACATAACACAACAGAGTCGAGCAACAATTTCAACTAATTAATGCAACAAATTATTTTTGCAAGCAACAAGAAACAAAATGCAGCCGCTGACAGGCATCAACAAATTAGCATTTATTAATAAAATACATATGTTGCATAAATAAATAAAACATTCACACTTAATGGCATCATAAAAATATGTAAAGCGTATAGAATAAAAAGCTTAAGTAGCTTCTATTATCTGTATTATCATATGTGTTTATTTATAAATACGATTTAGATTTATTATAAAATAAATATTCATAAGTTCGGCAGATGAACACTGAAAAATACAATTTTAACTGAATTAAATTTATGTTTAAAATATTCTTTGATAATATCTTAGTAACTTAATAACTAACTCTAATCTATACTTATTTTCTGCAGAGCACAATTTGAATTAACAAAACAATAGAGTGGTACCAAACATAGACATTAGTATCGTAGAAGTTCTCATTTCTTGATCCTCCGAAAAATGTATAAGTTATTTTTATAATAGGTTTGAATGCTTTATTATACGAAACCCTTAATACACTTTGACTACAGTCTTATATAGCTTCTACAATAAATATTATCATATATGTATAATTAAAAATAAGATTTATGTTTAAATTAAAATATGTAAATATGCATGAGTTCATTAGATTAACACTAGAAAATGTACTTGTGCATTAAATTTGTACTTAAACTATTCCTTTGAATTATTATATATATATATACAAACTCTAAACTAAACCGATTCTTTGAAGAAAAAAAAATTCAATAAACGTAGAGTATTTAGTATCAACACAATTTTCATTCATTGCATTGCAATAGATAATAAAAATTCGTGATCCTCCATTGATATTAAACCTATATTAGCTAGCAGTTTACTGTTATACCGAAGCACTTTATAAACATCGATTTCGAACTATTTAATAGAACTGCATTCCAAACTTAATCGTTTCGATACAGAAGCTCAAGTGGAGCACAAAGTATCTGGGTATCTGGAATGAACATTGTGTTGTTTAAGTGTTTACTCTGGTATAGTTAACATAGATACTGGCACGCATAGTGTCATTCATAAATCATTTTGTTATGGTTGTGTGTGGCTTTAGTAAAAACCGATTTTCCAGTGGAAAAAGAAAAACAACAACCAAGGCTCATCCATAAACTTGTACTACAGAAAAACTTGGACTGGATGGAGTGAATGCATTTGCAAGAAACTCTTGCAAATTTCTCACACGTTCAGGGAACCGGTACAAGTTTTTGGTTTTGGTTTGGCGCCTTGAATGTGCTACGAATTAGCAAAACAGATCGGATAAGCATAATAAAAGCAACAGCTATAAGAAACTGCAATGCAAAGTGCATATAAAACAGGCGCTCAGTCAGTTTTTTTTTTAATGAATGGCTGGCCGCCTTGTGCGGCTCTGAAGTTCTGGCTTGAAATATCTAAGGAGCAACTACTACTACATGTATATATTTACATAGGAATAAACAGCCATGTAATACATCATTATGCCTGTAGCTAGGCAAAAACTGGCGCCTGCTTTGCATGTGCTCAAAACAAAAAAAAAATAAAATAAAATACAAACTACAAAGAAAAAAAAAAAACAATAAACAAATGAACAATAAACAATAAACGTTGACTGCTCATTGCAGGCGATTAATGTCTGAGAAGTCGTCGTTAAAATGGCACCACGCCTTTGCAATAAATTAGTGAAACAGCAAATCAACAAAATTTAACTGCCCAAATTTTATGTAGCTTAACAAATTAAGGGAGAGAAAGAGACACAGAGAGAGGCAGGCAATTTATGGATAGCTTCAAGTTAGAGCAGCTTAACTTGGCTCAGCTTAGTGTTTACTGCTCCTACTTAAATGCTTAAATGTGTCTAAGAGTCTAACAGCAAGCGACAGCCTCGTCTAAAATTAGCATCTTTGATTTGAAAATATGTTGGACGTCTTTGACCCAATTAGTCCGGAGTGAGTTACTCATAAAAACCGGACAAGCTGCGATTGCCTGATGATAACAGCGCCGCGGACCCTTAGCGGCATCTGCTTTCTCTCCATATTAAAGCCCAAAAAGAAAAGAACAACACATTGTATATATACTTACTTAAATCTTTATATATAGAGAATACTATAGTATAGTATATATAGATATCTATTCTTGTATACATTTCTTTCTGTGTGTGTGTTCGAAATTGGAACACACGCTCCTAACTGGACAGCGACATAATTGCACTCTTGTATGGAAGTTTGTTTAGTTGTTATTTTTGTACTGTTTGTTTGTCTGTTTGCCTATCAGTCTGTCTGTTTGTTTGTTTGTCAGCTGCCCTCTGACTCCCTGCATATTCTACACTTAAAAAAAGAGGTTATCCTTATCCCAATTCTTATGATTAACAAATACATACCTGTTACATCTTTGAATCGAAAATAAACTCTAATAAAATGGTTTATATCATTGTATAATTTTTATAATTTATTATACTGTCTATATTATATATTTACATACTTAATCAAAATTTGTGTTTCAATGTGATTCCTATAAATTATATAATTCTATAAATACAGTGGTCTAAGAAAAAAGAATTATTATTAATATAAGTTACAATATAGGCTCTAATTTAATTTTAACTAATAGTTTCAATGTTTGTATGACTTATACAGATTCTAAGAATGTATGTATCTTTTGAGATTTCTTGGAAAATTTAGTTTAACCTGCAGTTACCTTAAGCCCATGTAAGTTTTCATTTTGCGCTTAATTTCTCAGCTCGTTCTGGTTGTTAATTAAATTTTTAAAGTGTACGAATACAGTGTGAATACTGCGAATGCTGTGAACATTGCGAGTATATTCGTAGTATTCGAATGCTGTAATAAGTTTGCTTTATTGCTTTATTTGCCATCGTCTGGCCTGAGGGGGATGACAAGTAGAACAATCAGAGTTAAAACTGCGGAAATCGCTAGAACAAATACACAAGAATGAAGAACAAGAACAAAAATCAACTATAAATAAAATGCGAACGCATGTAGAGGAATCAAATCAAGATTGAGAGTATATAGAATAGGAGCAAAACAAGATAGCGAGGGAGGGAGTGAGTGAGAGCAAACGATAGAGAGTTAAATTCAGCGAGCACAACAGCAAAAAAATATATATATTTATATATATTTTCTTTTGATAATCTTTAATAAAATTCTCACGCTGTTTACACGGCTCGTTGACTCTCTTTACTCAGATGCAGGCGGCCAGATATGAGCACCTCCTCACACACAATACGAGGTGTTAGAGCAGCACAACAAAAAGTGAGAAAAAACTGCCAAAATAATCATAATCATAATAATAACAATAATAATACGGGCGTAAAAAGTCAAAAAAAGAGAGAAAATAAAATAAAATAATAAACCAAACGAAAAAAGGCGCTAAGGCACGTACGAAACTGTATGTAATGAAAGGCAACAACAACAGCAACAGCAACAATTACAGGTAGCAATGTGAGGGTCAAATGCAAATTGCAGCACATAAACATAAATAAATATATAGTGATATATATATAAGTCAATGTATATAATATATACTATTATGTTATGTATATAATATATACTATATGTGTTAAGTATGACATGTTTAAGCGCATATTGTGTGGATCAATAGCAAGCGGGAGAAGTGTAGTATAGAGGGAGGTCGTATCGTAATTAGCATATGGTCATTTGATTATAACTGCATTTCAGGGTCAAGTTTGTCGCCCAAAAATACCGCTTGATTGAGCAGCAACCTAACTGTAAAAGCGCTTGTTGCTTGTCTCCAATTGATGATTGATGATTGATGATTGTCGCGTGTTTTGTATATAATATATTTTTTTCTTTCGAACATAAATTGTAAATTTTTTTCACCTGAGCCCCTTTCGTTTTCGACATAACGCTGCATAGCATTTTGTATAATTTTTCAAAAACCATTGTTCAACGATTTAACACATTTTGATCGTTTAAAATTTTTTTTTTTTACATTTTTTACCTAGTCTTTTGTGTTTGTATTTGGCACCTATAACTCTAGCCCCTATGCTAATTCAGTTTGTCTATTTGCACAACAATTAGAAGTTATTTAGCTAGCTCATTGTCTTATTTTTTTTTTGGCAACTTTTCAAGCACTTGCACTGCGCATGTATATACCATATATTTTTACCGATTTGCCAAACAAAAATAGCAGCAAATTCAACCAAAAATAATAACAGCAACAACAACAATAACAACTTCATTTATTTATACTATCTACTTGTACTTGCATAAAAAATTCACCTTAAATTGGCGTGAAAACTTTTATTTTTTTAACCAAATATAAATTCGGAATTTGCATAACTCAAGGCCACAAACTCGTTTTCATTTTCAGGACTTTCAGTATTGTATACAATATGTATATGTGGTATTTATATCTACAGAAGTTGCTATGCCTCTGCTGTAATCAAGTAGCACAGTTAATTAAATTTGCATTAATGTATGAAGCCCTAACGTCAGTTCGTTGTAAATAAAAGTCAAAAATTTAAAATACAATTTACAATCAGACGCACAGGTTCAAAGATGTATGTGTATATACACATATATAACATGTGCATATAGACACACATGAATGTAAGCAATGGCAGTAGAGTGAAATGAATGATTGGATGTATGCATTGAATATTTTGTTTAAAATTACTCTAAAGTAAACTGTTTAAATATCCTAACATGAGTTAGTTATTAAGTGAAATAAATACCTATACATATGTTAAAATATTCAATAATGTAGTGACAACTAATGAGTCGTGTTTATTAATCATATGTGCTAATCAATAGCTATATATGCTTCACACATTTTACAAATTATTGCCATATTATAATTTGCATATACTGTGTAGAACGTCATTCACTTCTTCCGTAAGAACTAACTTGGTACCGGCACTTAGTCATAATCTTCTATATATAATCACAGCATAAACATACAAAGGTCAGTTCGAATTAATATGTATATAAAATCATTAATATATATATAATCATTAAAAAAACATATGTATAAGAAAAAGCCATTGAGTTGGAAATATAAAACATTTATGAATGATTGATCTCTATCAAAATTTATATAAAAATAAAAATTTAAATAAATGAATACTATAAACATAATGACATATTTTAATATTAATATAGTGATTTAATATTTAAGTGCCGATCTCCTATAAAATCTCATTTTTAGACCCTGTGTTTAAAAAACACAAAAAGGGTCTATTAACTTTGTGCAAAGTCGATTTGTGTGTAACAGG
>JBANCZ010002886.1:0-14217 GCA_037040025.1 Sphaerogastrella javana
ATATAAGTGGTATCTTCACTATATACACACACACACACACACACACACACACACACACACACACACACACACACACATACAACGAACCTGAGTCTGTGCGGAGTGAAAATTGACTCATCGTCGCCGCCATCACGTGTAATAGAAGTTGTGCGCATCTTCTGGAATGGCGAACTCTCATCGAAACCGGACTCGCTGAGCAGTGAGCTGCATGATATGGTAGACAAGACAAAAGTTTCACAAAAGATTTAACATAAAATTGCACAAGTTTTTGACAGAGAGAAAGAGTGAGAGAGTGTGAGAACTTTACCCAATGCGATGCGTTGGACGCAGTCGGCTGAATGTGGTGCGGCTAGAGGCGGTTGAGTGACTGTGACTGGATTCGGATGGCTCAATGCTCCGCTCACGTGGCGTTATAAAGCCACCACCCTCCATGGCAATCGGTATGATGAATTCACGTGGACTCTTCTTGATGGGTTGTGAGGTGCCGGTAACCGTTGATTGCGACATGGTCGTGGTCGTTGTTTCCGCATCTGAATCAGCCGTAGATTGACGTGACAACGAACCGGATCTGCATGGCATTGTCAAGATTGTACATCATATCATATTCATAACTCAATATTTCATTTGTCTTTTGCTCACTCACCGTGTCGTTGTGTTTGAGTTGGTGCGCCCATAAGCTTGCTGCGTGGGTGGCCGCTGTATGGTTATGATATGCTCTTTGGGCTCTAAGCTGGCGGCACGCGCCTGCACCGATGTCTTGATGGGACTGTAGGGTATAGGTCCCTCGCGAGGTGGTGCACTACGCAAATCAGCCACGGGATGCTGCATTTCGGTGCTGAAACGCATAGCCGGCTGCGGTTGTTCCGCAATCCGTGGCTTTATATCCAGCTGGATCTCCGATTTGGCATTGATCTTACGACGCGGCAACGTAGCCGATTTCAGCGTTATGGAGGCAGTTGAAGTTTTCACTGCATTACCAGCTGTGCCATCGCCGCCAGGTGAAGCTGTATAGTGTGATGAAAAGAATGGACATAGATTAAAGACTTTGCCGTTAACTCAGAGCATGTAGAACACGAACAATTAGCCAAGAAGCATTAAATCATGTGAGGATTGTGGGCCAAACACTAAAGGGTTATAGTTAAGCTTTTAAATGTGGCATGTGTGTGAGAGTATAAGTGGGTGGTTGGGTGTGTGTGTGTGAGAGAGAGAGAGTGTGTGAGCGTGTGTGTATATTTGTGTGCGTAGTTAAGATGCAGTGGCAGTGACTAGCAGCGGCTAAGGCAACTACAGTAAACAAGTATTTAATCATTACTACTAATACGATTAACCAACAAGTACAACAACAACAACGAGCAGAACAACAGCAACATCGGGCAGAACAGCAACAATAACAACAACAACAACAACATCAACAACAACAGGATCAGTTAACAATTGCCAACAAACAACCACGAGCAGCCAAGATAAATAGCTAAGTATATGTGTATGTTTTGGTGGGGTTTTGTTGCGGATTCCATTTACGTAAAGCAGAGCAAACATAGCGTCAATGGGAAACAGGAAAAAAACAAAAAAAAAGGAAAAACTGTGACATATTTGTTGATATGTTTGAGATAAAAGTAACAAAGTAAATACAGGTATATGCTACATGCAGATGCCATGAGGTTTGACAAACTAGCTAGTTGACTTGACTAAATATTAGCACACTTTAAGGCTAGTTGAAATTGAAAATGTCTTAAGTTTGTATTGCTTTAAGTATTCACTCTGTTTTGGCGCTCAATTGAGAATTGCAAGTACAACTAATTGCAAGGGCTGCCAACTCGATTTACAATGGTGAAAAAGAAGTTGCCAATTTGGCAGAGTTGCCCAGTGTGTATAAGGGTTGCCAATTGGACGTACAAAAAATAACAGTTATTAATTAGACAGTGCTGCCAACATGGTCATAAATTTAAACGAAAATAAATACATTCTGCGATTAATGGGCAACACTGGTCAGCGTAATAAAATATTTAAAACTCTAATATTACTTTTGGCACAAAATGTAATTAAACTAAGTTCTTGACCTACTTCTACACAAACTAAATACAGATTTTTGTATAGTTTCTATAGGTTTGTGCCTCATGGCATCTGCTGAAAACAAATACAACGCAATAAGAAGAACGTGAATAAAACGAAATATTGTTTTTTGACAGCAAATAGGCAGGAGGCGTAGGTGAACAGGTGAGCAGGTGGGCAGGTGAACAGGTGGGCAGGTGGGCAGTTTAGCAGGCGTCGCATGGCACAGTTGAGCCGCTGCCAAGACTTACATTTCAGCCACATAGCCGCAGGCAAGGCAGATGTATTGAGTGTATCTTGAGCTTGATTATGAAATGGTCTCGTGCGCGAGCTGACATTGTAATTGACAATAGGCATCGTGTTGTTGTTGTTGTTGTTGCTGTTGTTGCTGTTGCTGTTACTGCTGCTGTTGCTGTTGCTGCTGCTGTTGGCTTGGACATAGGCTTGGCTGGGGGCATACAACGGCGACGCCGGCGGCGTAAACAAGGCACTGTGCGTGGAACGCTGATGCTGTGGATGCTCAGCCTCTTGGCACCTTTGCTGGTACTGTTGCTGCATCTGCTTGAATGGACTGCTAGTGGGCAATGGCTGGAAAATACTCGATGTGCTGTATGCAGCCTGCGGCTGCCAGATGACCGGACGCTGCGGAGTCGACGTCTGCGTCGGTCCAAGTGCTCCGCCGGAAAAGAGACGCTGCTGTATCGTTTGCTTGGCCGCTGCCAGAGTGCTAGGTGCGGCTGTATTTTTGTTAATGCTGCTGCTGCTGCTGTTATTGTTGTTGTTGTTGTTATTATATGTGCTATTCATGCTCTTGCCGGCACCAACGCCAATGAAATTTGTATGCACAGGTACCAATGAACCAACACACCCAACCCCACCGGATTCAGCCATATTGCCGAAGCCATAGCCATAGCCATAGCCATAACCGTTGCCGTTGCCATTGCCGTTACCAAATAATGTTGTTGGCCTGCGTATCACTAAAATTAAGATGATGATTCAATGAATATGATGAGCATGTATGTGTGTGAGTGTCAGTGTGTGTGTTTATAAGTGCGTGTGTGTGTGTGTGTGCGTATGAAATTTCTTGCAGAGAGGGACATATAAAGTATATATGAGATACAGACAGAGATTGGGGGACGAAACGATGAGCAACACAGGTGAATGTGTGTGTATGGGGAAAGGGGGTACAATGATCACAAAATATTGTAATGATTCTGTTGTTGGCATTATGAAGCGAGTTGCATTTTCGGGGAATTGTTTATCAAGTTGTTGAACGTGGCGTGGGAAGGGGGCGATTGTGTGGTGGGTGCGACTGTAGCAGATTATATTCTAAAAGCCAAATATAATCGCATGCAGCACTCCATATTTTATTTATTCTTTTTTTTTGGAAATAACGGTTTACATACACATCGACAGGTCAGAAAAATATTTGATTCATACGAATGTCAACTAAAAAGACGCATTAAATAACTGAAAGCTATGCACAAGTCACAGTTTAAAACAGTTTTGTTCAATTAAAATATGTATTTTTTGTAATTTCTGTCATGGAATATTAATAATAATTATTTCAATTCCCTCAAATTTTGAGGAAACGAAAGTATACTAAAAATTTTACAATTTATTTGTTTAGTTAGGCTTTAAAATAAATTGAATATAAACATTAAAATCTCAATACATAACCCATACTAATCTATAAATCAATGTTACAAATGGAATATGTTGTATTGAATTAATTTGGTAATTTTTTGCCTAGAAAATATTTTATTTGAGTATTCATCAAGGAATGAAACCAACACCGAATCCGAAACTGAAACCGTAAATGTTAAACCCGATTTTAAAAACCAAAACTGTTACCTAAGCCGTTATTTTAATCTATCAAAGATCGATACCGATACCGATACCGATATTCGTTTCATTCTCTGGTATTTTTAGTAGTATCATGTAGGTATTATTATTCTAAATTTATAAACCAAATAAATATATTTTAATATGAATTTGGAACATTGTAAATTTTAGTTAAACTGCTTAATCACTGGACTTGTGCTAATATATGGTATTTGCTTGGTAATTTACTCATTTAAAAGTGCAGGTAGTCAACTTGAAAGCGCTGCGGGCTTAGCTTAACTTAGTCATTGTCATATATATGTATATATATATATATAAAGTATCGATGTATAAAAATTATATATATATAACGTATAAGAGTATGCATGCGTATGTTTGGAGCACTTACCCGGCTGTATGGCGTTTCCGATTATGGCCCGAGCATTCTTCAACTTACGTTCGCGCTCCTCCTGGGTTGTCGGCTCACTGACACCGATTGTCTCTGTTTGGGCACAGAGCTGATCTAGTTCCTTGTTGGACTCGTTCTGTGCTTGTCGCAGCAGCGCAATCGAGTTCTCCATGGAGCGACGTGCCTCCTCTAGCGATATGGATGAGACCGAGTTCTTCGAGTCACTGGCCTCCAGGGCGCTAGCAATGAGCGGCGATTGTGGTGGGGTGGCCAGCAGCTGCTCTTGAGCCTCAGCTTCTTGGGCAGCGGCTGCAGCAGCTGCCACTTGTTCCTGAGCACGCCGTTCGCCGGGCGTGGGTCCAGTTGCAGTCGTCGGATTGGTGGCCTTGCGTTCGAATTCCTTCTTGAAGCTGCCCACACTGACACCAGGTATGCTAAGCTTCTTGGGTTTCTCTGGTGCGCCAGCGGCCGTGGGTGGTTGTAGTGGTGGTGGTTGAAACTTTTCCGCTGTTTCCAATATGCGTGACTTACGGCGTTCCGTGTTGAATTTGTTGAGCGTGGACTCATCCTGTAGGCTGCATTTGCGCACAAAGGGTGCTGGTGCTGGTGCTGCTGGTGGGGGTGGTTGAGCTGTTGCAGCCACCTTGCTGCTGGCACTTTCATTAATTGCGTTGACCAGATCGGCGGTTTTATGTTTGTTCACAAACTTTTTGATCACTTTGGTGGCGTCCTTCTCCTCGGGCGTCTCAACAACCGCATCCAATTTGGTGCGTGTTGCTTGCCGTGCCACAGTAGGTACTGGCTCATTGGTCAGTTGCTCGCACAGATTGCCCACCTGTTGCATATCCTGGTGAGCGTAGGATGTAGTCGTTGCATTAGGCTGCTCAGTCACAGCGGCAACACACTCAGTCTCCATGGGCTGGGGCGCAAGTTGTGGTGCTGGTGGTGAAAGGGTTGATGTTGATGCTGCTGCTGCAGCGGCGCTATCGCTAATGGCGAATGAACTGCTGTTGGCTGGCTTCTCCTTCTTTTTGGCCGTAGTCCCAGCCGCATTCTCAGTGGATACGGTGGGCTGCAGCTTGCGTTTGGTCTGCACGGGGCTCTGGGCGGGCGTAATGGTGCGTGTGGGTGATGGCATTAGAGCAGCCTCGCCGCCAGCTAGGAAATCGAAGTAAAGAGCAACAGAAGAACGAGAGAAAGAGAGAGAGAAAGAAAGAGAGAGAGAGAGAAAGGGAGGCGTGGTTTATTGAATATGGTTAAATGGCTTTTGGTTTCAAGTTGTTTAGTGCACTGAGATTGTTTGTGTGTGAGTGTTTGTTAAGGTGGTCGGAGGGGGAACATGGAGACCGCATGAGCACCAATTAGTGGGTGTGGGACAGGTCACATTGTTGTGTATGCCAAGTTAGTTCACAGCACTTTACAATATACACAATATATATATACAAAATATGTGCGCATGGGATCTCCAGGGTTCTCTCTTTAATGGGGCATTCACAAGCAATGATCTGAGCATCATCATAAAGCAGTCTGAGTAAGCTTCAGCTTCAATCTCATCTCTCAACTTACCAGCAACCATGTCAAGAATGCGACGCTCTGCCTCTGTGTTGGGTGCACCAATATCACGTATGGAGCCCACCGAATGAGAGCGTTGTACACGATCATTTGCCGCTGCCTTCGCTGCAGCTGCAGCAGCCGCAGCACCCTCGGCCGAAGGAACCACCAGCTGATCAGCTGTTATGGCAGCTGGAGTCAGTGACAGTAGCACATCGAGACGCACGGGCGTTTGATTTGCCAAATCCTCGGCTAAATCCAAGCAGGAAACATTGTCGTTCTCGTTGACCCACCAATGCGAGCATATCTGTTCGATGGTTGCACGCTTACGTGGACAGACAGTCAGCATTTCCCGTATAAGCGTTGAGGCGCGCGACGGCTTGCGCGGCTCATAGTAATCACCCTGACTAATCTGTTTAACAAGTCTTTTAAAGTTGGAGCCATCGAAGGGCATGGAACCGTAGACTAGCGTGTAGAGCAGCACACCGAGTGACCAACAGTCCACCTCCGGTCCCTGATACGGTGTACCCTCCACAATTTCTGGCGAGGCATACAGCGGTGAGCCGCAGAAGGTGCCCAACAGACGCTGATCATCGAACACATTGGACAGACCAAAGTCGGCAATCTAAGAGACACAACAAATTGAAATTAGTCGAAAAATATAATAGATAAGTAAATAAAATAAATATAACCTATTATGCATATATGATAGGATTAGTTACAGATGCGAAACTCTTACAAAATGGGTAAGAAGAAGTAAAGTCGATCACAATATATATTTAATTCCTTACTATTGACTGATATGAAATAAATGATCTATCATAATATTTGGAAATATTTATGGCCATACCTTGGCATTGCCCTGCTCATCGAGCAGTATGTTTTCCAGTTTTAGATCCCGATGACAAATCTTATGCTTGTGACAATAGTAAACAGCCGTCGCCACCTGACGAAAGATGCGACGTGCCTCCTCCTCATTGAGCACCTTACGTTCAGATAGATAGTCATATAGCTCACCGCCAGCGGCAAACTCCATAACTAGCACCATTTTCTCGCGATTCTCGAATACTGCAAATACGAAAGACGATTAGGAAATATTTACAGAAGTTAGTTATCAAATGGGTTTACCTTCGTATATGTGTATGATATTGGGATGCTTAACCGAGCTCATGATTTGCACCTCACGTCTGATGCGCACCAGATCAGCCTCAGCCTCAATTTTACATTTCTTTATGGTTTTAATGGCAACCTCCTGACCCGTTTCTTTATTAATACCAAGCTGTACCTTGCCATAGGTACCTTGACCCAATTTCTTAATAATATCAAATCTGAAAACATTTTTAAATTATATACATGGGATTTTTTATTATTAAATATGCAATGTTCCAACAATTCAATTCACTCACCTTTGTCGCAATTTCTTGCGATGATTGTTCATTTTGACATCGCCGGTGTTGGCAATGCCACTCAAAATATTTTGTATTTGATCCTGTGGTATGTCCGAACGATTTGCCATACTATTTGCAGCGGCAGCATCCAATGCTGCAGCTCCAGCTCCAGTGCCAGCCGCCCCATTGGGAGTCGATTCTGGTTTGCTTATCACCATGGCTGTTGTTGTGCCTGCGGCTCTGGCTATAGCTGTGTCCTCTCTTCTCTTGTTTGTCAAGCCAAATTACTGCAAAGAGCAAGAACACACATCCGTTAGTAAATAGTTCACTCGATCCATACACAAATATGTAGGAACATGGAACACATGTACGTAAATATGTCTGGGTCTGTGTGTGTGTGTGTGTACACCCACAACATAATGTTATAGCTCTAGCTCTTCAACTCATCCATCAAACGCGCCATCAAATGGCCAATCAATTAATTATCCATGAAGCGCGACATGAACACGCCGCATAGCTAAACCGGGTTCTCCTCCCTGGCATGAACCCAATGGCATTGGCCATGCCCCAACTACTGCTATGCTATGCTATGCTCTGCTTTGCTCCGCTGAGCTGTGCTCTGATGTGATGCGCTGTGCTTTTTCAGGGCCATGCGAAATCTACACTCGACCTACTTTTTAATCATACCTCCCACCCAACAGTGTATATATGCAATCTGACTCAAAGGACTGCAGTTGATTTGGAAAACTTTGGATAAGGCTTTAACCGCACAGTCAGACTATGAAAGATTGTGTGCTCTTTTTACATTTGGCTGTCTGCTCCAGACAGGTACTCCAAGCTCTATATATACACATATATGCGCCATAACCTGATGCTAACTCAAAACTGGTTTAAATGCAAAGCCAACTAAATTCAAATAGAATTACTTCTTTAAGTAGACCAATTAGAGTATTACACATAATGTGATAAATTGTTCAAAGATTATTATTAAATTATCGAAATTATTAAATAATACATCGAAATACTACATTATATCAAATTTCAATAGAAATGAAATAGATATTCTTCCTTAAGTAGACCAGTTGGATTATTATATATAAAGTGACAAACTGTTCAAAGATTTTTATGAAATTATTAAAAAAAAAGCATCATATCTAAGTATAAATCGATACTCAATAAACATGGGCAAAAGTTTAGTCCATCCATTACTATATGAAATGTTTCAGATTGTAAATAAACTGAGTTTTATTTATAAACATTTTGCATTGGAAGTCATTAAATACAGCTATAGCTCACACGATATCCGTACATAGTCCAACATTTCTTTGCCTCATATTAGAAGGATTACATAAACTCCGCGAATGCAGATTGAACAAGAAATTTATGAAAATTCTGCACACATATATTGATAATAATATATTCCACATGTACATCTATCTATACAATCTATAGTGTAATTTGTGGATATAAACATACATCTATAAGATCTATGGTATAATCTGTGCATAAGTCTAGTGGCGTATGTGCAAGTGACACTGAATAACATGCATAAGAAATTATTGATAAATCTGTGCATAATCGGTGTCATTATGCCAAAAGCTTAAAAAGAGTTTTACACACCAGACCACAGCCACGCCCACGCACACGCCCAACAAACAGTATACTGTGTGCCACTTTAAGCTTTGTGTCATACACAAAGTTGCATCATGGGGCATCATGCCATGCTGATTCCAGGGCAGGGCAAGGGTAGCCGGTCAAGTGTCTGACTTAAAGTGGTTGGTCAGTGGGGCTGGTGCCCCGCTGATTGCCCCCATTGTGTTTGCAGTGTCGTTGAGCGGGCGCCACTATTAGAAACTAAACTAATCTATCAGCATTGTGCTTGAGCTCAGCTCCACACTATGTTCTATTACAAGTACATACTATACTCTACTATACTATACTATACTTATATATATATTTTTTGGAGTACCTCTTGGCAGCGACTCGAAGGCAACCGGAGCTGTGCGCTAGAGTTCGACATATTTAGCTCTCTGGCTGGCAGTGTTCCAATTATAAATGTGTATTTGATGGCTAGTAATTTAGGGTGTAACCACAACAAAAAGACACAGACACAGACAGAGACTCATAGAAACTCACAAACAACAGCCAGAAAGAAGAAAAGAAGAATAAGAAGAAGGGTATTTTAAAGAACAATAAGAAAGCAGATTTATATTAGAGTCTGTCCTTTGTATGATCATTTGCAAACTATTTCATTAGTTGTGCATTTAGTTTGTTTATCTGCTATTTTAGGTTTAATTATAAGTCATTATTCTTGATGCTGGTCAGTTCTATTAAGAAAAGTTATTTTTACATTCAAAGTAAATTAAATTTGTTGGTATTAATCATCGGATGTTTAACTCATTATAAAATGTAGGTATGCCTTTCATAATGGTAAAAAAAACCATTACAACCATTATAAAACCATATCATTTACATGAAATAACATCTACCGAAAAATCAGTTTATACAGAATAAAAACTCTAATTGATAATACGATTTGAAACCCTAGAACAACCATATATATAATCATTTTGGAATTTATAATGATTAATATGAAAACGAAAAAGATTATATAAGAGATTTAATTTTAAGGATTACTATAAAATTCAACATTAAAAAGAAGAACTATTAAAATTCGAAAAATATGCATTTTCTTATCATTTGTTTTTTCTAACTTAAATTGTTCATGATCTTTTAGTTTGTTTTTTTTTGTTGAATTGATTTAAAAACGTGAGTCAGTTATATATAATTTAATTAAAAAGTAAAACATTTAAGAGAATAAGAGAAAGAGACTTCAATAAAGAGCACAAAATGCGTAGGATATAAATTTAAATACCTACACCTGCACCTTAACTAAATCAAAACACTGAGAGTACTTTAATCAAATGGTTTGATTTAATTAAACTAGTTCAGCATGATATATCTACACACATTGCGTAAAGCACAACCACACAACCACACAACCACACAACCACACAACCACACACACACACACGTACAACCACACACACACACACACACATACAACCACACACCTTTTTAAATGCAATCATGGCCATGTGCTATGCCTCGCCTCGAGCCAAAATTCACATACATAACAGACGCTGCAGGTTTTTTCTTCTCTTTTTTTTATATATACTGTGAGATATAGTAAAATGAACGAGTGGGGGAGCATGCTCTGCAGGAATAAATAAATTAATCTCGACACGCAATTGTATTAATGCCCGTCAATCTACGGATTCGTGTAGTTCTTGTTCTTGTTCTTGTTCTTCATCTCGTTCTCTTTTTGCGGTGCAATGAACAGTTCTTAAAGTGCGCTGAACTCGCTAAGTTCGAGCTGTGGCTGTAAGTAACAATAACAATGCGTCCACCACGTCCAGCATGCCATGCTTGAATTTGTTTTTGTTTTTTTTTTTTCATTTATTTCGGGGGGGTTTTTTATTTTGGCACACACACGAAACTCTGAGCGCACATGTCATTGAGCATTGAGCATTGAACATTGAGCAGCGTACAAACTAACCATGTGCCACGCAACGGGGTACAAGTTGGACGGATGGACAAGCACAAGCAAACCGGCAGAGAGATAAACACAAGTATTGGCCTGGTGTTATACCTCCTCCTTAATGCCCCCATCATGCAGCTCATGCCACTGAGGCAGAGTTGCTGAAATATCTGTGCTTGCTTTTCCGTCAATTTGGAATTTCTTGCATTGCTGTCATTTACGTCAAGAGAAAACATTTGCTTCTGCCTTCGTTGGCTCATGCCAAGCAGGGACAACAACATCAACAACATCAACAACAACAACAAAAACAACATGTGGAACAACTTGATATATGCTAGATAGGCATTACAGGCGTCCAAATAAATATGCAAATGAAACATTATACGATCTGGGTCAAGTCGAGCGTTACTTTTACTGAATCTACAAGAATTTATGACTAGATTTCCTCATTTCATTTATCTGTCTTGTTCTCTTAATTTATATATGTCTCATTCGATATATATTTCTCTTTGCGCTTTTCTCCTCTCTCTGAATCTCTCTTTCATGATGTTTCTTGTTGTTTCTCTTTCGTATATTATGTTAAAACATTGTCAAATGCTGCGATTGTCACTCGAAAATTTTGGCACAAGAGAGGAAGTAAATATTATAAAAATATTTATATATAATACATACAATTTCTAATAAATATTATAAATACTATGAATATTATGAATATTATTCATTTTATTTTACTTCGTGTTTATTATGTTTTACTGAATTCATATTTATTAAAAGATTGAAATACAAATATGTGAATAAATAGAATAAATAGACTATTGAAGTAAGCTTTGCTTTGCACCGTTGTACAATATGAATATGATTATCAAAACAAATAATCTGTAGGATCAGGGAGCTTTTTCCAATATCGAGCAACAGTTAGGATAGCGGGGGTTATGGTTTAATTCCGTCTGAATTAAATTTTCTTTATTCATAACATAGCTGCACATATGGTTCCAAGAGAATAAATTCTTAATACGAACTTAATAATAATAATTAAGAGTAATCTGACCGAACATAATTTTTGAATATATTTAATCATATCATGTTTTTTATCATGTCAACTTTTGTATGCCCCTTCTGTTGCTGATAAGAATGCATACAGATTACGAAAGTTAGCCTGAAGATTGAGTACTTCTGATATAGAAACAAATATACAGCCAGACATACAGACAGACATACAGACAGTCATAAAGACAGACTTACAGACAGATAGACAGGCAGACAGATTTATATGGAAAGTAGGCGCGGCAAAATTATGACCAGTAATATATTTTATTATCAATTGTATATAATTTAAATATTTTACATATTTATTTAAACATAAGGATAAATATTTCAGGAAAAAAAATATATATTTGATATATTGTTCAACCGAAAAACAATAAATAGATTAGTAAAACCAACTTAAGACATGGAAAAAAGTAAAAAGTAAAAATCAGCTGGCTCTAAACTCCCAAGGAAAGAATAATGAAAATATATAAATGTACATATATATATGCATATATGCATATGATTTATATGAGTGAGTTAATAAATAAGCAAAAATTGTCGCCTAATAAATGAAATGTCTCTGGCCGCAATTAAAGCTGGCAATTTTTGTGTGTCAATAAGTCAAAGCGTCTTGGCCTCGAATGAACGTTCATTGAACGCCGAATAAACCGAATAAACCAAATAAACCGAATGAATCGAATGAATATGAACATTAATTGTGTTAAATAAATCATATTTTATTATATAGGGTCTTTCAAATAGAGAGTGTCGATAGCCAACATGCTATGAGGCCGACAAAACACTTTTCACATCGACCCGTCCTTGCTGAAAGACCCTTTATACATAACTGAGTGTGTGTATATACGTATATAAGTATTTTGTATTTACTTTAACAACTTCGCGTTGTATTTATGCAATTTGCGAACCGCAAAAGTTAACAATGGGCATTTAAGGGATTTGCTTTGGGACAGTTCTTGAAGAGCCATCAAAAGCCGACAGGTTTGAAATGTGGCTAAAAGTTCAGTTAACCGCAGAACTTGTGTAAAAACCAACTTGAAAAACACAAAAAAAAAAAGAAATATTAAAAATAATAAGCAAACAGCAAATAATTATAATGTTGAAGAAAATTAAAAAAAAAAAAAAAAACAATATGTAGGCAGAATTTTGTGGCGCTCTGTTGGTCTGCCAAAAACAAAATATGTGAAAATAAAATAAAATAATAATAATAAAAGCAAGGAAGTAAAACGAAAAAGACATGTCAAGCATTTCCTTTGCTTATTCTAACCCTCCGCCGCCCCTCATCTCTTGCCATCACTCACACAAGTTCTCTCGCTCTTGATCTCTCTCTCTCTCTCTATCTCTCTTTCTCTCTCTCCCTATCTCTCACACAAACACCCACTCACTCACACACAATCACTCACACACACACACACTCACACAGAGAGTGAATGACGTGCAATGAGCCACCGCCATATGCTCGAAAAAAGTTTTTCTAGCCCTGAGTACAAATACAGACACAAACAGCAGCAACAGAGTACGTCTATTCTATGTCTGTGTCTGTGTGTTTGTGTGTGCTTATGTTTTGCTGTATTGTGTGTGTATGTGTGTGTGTGTGTATGTGTGTGTATAGAGGGAAAACAAGAATTTTACGCTCCACTCTTTATGCCGGTGCAAAAACAGCTCCGAGCACAAAGTTTTCATTTTTCAATGTATTTTTACTGTTGTTTTTGTTGTTCTTGTTGTTTCGGTTCGTCTTTTTTTCTGTTGTTTGTTGCTCTCTTTGTTTTTTGGTAACTATCGCTTATTAGAATAGCGAAGTGATTATTATGATTAATTACGCCATAGATTGAATTGGAGCAAAAAATGACTTAAAATAGCGACAAAATGAAGCACAACATTTTTTTTCCCAGACGCACACATAAAAAAGAGGCGAATTATTCGCGCAACGATCGTTAAATTACCGAAAACGACGAAGCTAAACATAGACAGATGGACAGCAGACAGCGAGATGCATGAAAATAGAAAGATAGGCACTCAACACTAGCCCCATAACCACGTACGCGCTCCGGTTTATCGCTGGCATTAAGCGCGAAGCATAAATTAAATTGTGGCTATAAAGGAAATAAAATAGAAAGAGCGAATACTGCTTCGCCAAAAAAAAATCGCTGTCCGCCATTTTTGATTACATTTAACGCTAAAGTTTAGTTTTGTTAATAGATCTTTGATGATTATTACTTTTCCATTTCTTCTCAATATAGTTGAAATGTAAAACTGTTTTCATGCAGTCATTTCATTTCAAATACAAGCATTTAATATTCATTAGAAATCAAACAAATTTAGCCAAAAATTTAATACGAACCGTCAGTGTTGCCGGTTGTAACTTTTATCGCCGTTTACCCCTCTGGAAGCGTTTGGATTAGAAG
>JBANCZ010002887.1:0-13652 GCA_037040025.1 Sphaerogastrella javana
CCGCGGATATGGTCCACAATCCTCCGGAAAACGTAAGTTGAAATAATATTCATAATATTCTATATAATATATATATATATATAATATCAATGTGCATTTAATTAAATGTTTACAGTTAAGCAGAAATCATATTTATCTGACGTCCAATTGCGACTACAGTCGTCACTTGGTTAAGGTAATGCCAACAATACGCCGGTGATTAATAACAATGATGAACGCCAACTCATCAATCCTTGTTTATTTCAGCTATGCGAACGTTGTGTCCAATATGATAGGAAAGTTCTACTGCTCACACAGCACAAGATGTCCAATCTATTGGCAAAACCACGTTCGCTTATTCACTTGGAACACTGGCTGCACATTATGTTCAAGGATATTGAGAGTGCACCACGCCGCATCATTGAGCTCTATGATTGTATACCACGTCCGGATCTAATCGTATTCGATATGCACTCCATCATTGCCGAGCTAATTAGCCGACCAGTGCTGCAGCAGTGTTCACAGGAAACGCTCGTCCGTCATATAGCGAAATGTGCTGCCGCCTTCTGCAATTATCGCGAAATGGTGCACATGGCCAAATTGGAACTAAACAAAACAACTGGTAATCAGCATCAAGTTGATACCATAGTTGTTATGCCCACCGAAACATATCCGCTAACAGCCGCACAATTTAAGCTACTGATTGGTCTCTATTTCTGCGGTAATCAGCTCTACACGAATTTCTCCGAGCTATCGCAACGTGTACGCCTATCACAGGGTTTGCCTTGACATTATCCATTATACATTATCCATTATCCATTATACATTATCCATTATCCATTATACATTATCCATTATAGATTATCCATTATCCATTGTTTATGTATGTACTTGCGCCCAGTGCCTGTCCATACAATATAGTTTATAGACTTAATTCGATCTGATCTGTAGTTATAGTATTCATATCTAGTATTATTAATCTCTGAAAGTGTTCCTTGTAGTTTCGCCTTATATTTGTATATCAATTAATGAGCAATATACCTTGAATTGTTGCCCATTTTTGTCAATTTGTATCGCATGGCATCCATGCAGACCTTATATACCATATCAATTATGAATTTATGAATTATGAATCTTGAGTTATGTTTGAATATTGTTGGTGTTATCCAATGAAGATGAGTTTTGGAAGAAGTTATGCAGTATTTTGTGGAAATTCCGTATTGAATGTTTATGTTAAATATTATTTATTATGTACTTATTTCATACATTTATTAATATTACAAAAAAAAATTACAACGAAAAAAAAAACCAAAAAAAAAAACGGATTTATTCTAATATTAAAAAAAAATTAAACAATGAAAAACAAAAAAAAAAAAGGTTGTGTTTCTTAAAGCGATTTGGTAAAAAGGAACCATTCACGTGCATCCGGCCTAAGACCGGGTCTCATATGTAGTCCAACATGCTGCATATTATCTCGAAGGCATCTCGGGCCGTCGGTTCGATGGCGCTGCTGGGCAGCAGATAGCCATGGACACCATTATCGGCCAATTGCAGTGTATAGCTGAATGGTATGCCAATCTCATAGGCAGCAAAGGAATCGGCACAGCCTGCGGTCATATAAATGTATGTTATGGGAATATTATTCTGGTTCTATATCATCTATATCACATACCCGAACGCTGTTCAATTAAATCATTGGCCGAATCAACCTTGTAGCGTGTTTTGCTGCCCTTTTTGCGCAGTCCATCGGTGCCTACCATGGCCACATCCAGGAAATCATCCATGCGTTCCGTATTGAAGGTGGAATTCGCTTTGACCGGATAGGAAAGCACTTGACCATATGCTTGCAGTGATACATATAGCTAAGTTTACATAAATAACATATATACGATATATATTAAACATATCAATCTATTGGATCAATCGAATCTATATAGCCGCTACTCACTTTAATCTGCGTGCGATAGTCCATTAGGAAATCGGATACGGCTTTCGTTTCGGGCTCAGAGAAGGGTGCTGGACCAGCGTAAAACTCATTACAGGGCGCCTTCGAGCTGCCACGTTTGCCCCAATGATATAGCCAATTGCGATCCAGATCGACGCCATAGCATAGCTTACCTGCGCCCCGTTTCTGCTGCAGCCAAGTCATGGCCGAGTCCAACAGACCCGTTGACGCTTTGGTCACATGCTGCGACCGGGATTTCTTCCAAAAACGATCGTACTCATGACTGTAGACATATCCATCCGGATTCAGTACAGGCATAATGTACCACGTGGTGTTCCGTATGAACTCATACTCTCCGTCGGTTTCTGTAAACATTCTCCCATCATTTAATTTACTATACATATTAATCATAATAATTCAATTAAACTCATAAATCTATTATTTAGCATCTAGCTTCTTTATATGGTATGGATAACCTTAGATTATGTTTAGTATATGTCCAACGCCGGCTAATACTTTCTCAATTGATAGCACACAAATATTTCCATCCAGGTAGGCCTGTCGAAATGGAAATGTACATAGAGCTAGGGGAGAATCGTATCAGTCTCTAGTTAGCTTAGAGTCTGGCAGCATTAGGACAGGCAGAAATTTTTCGAAATTTCGAAATTCCAAATTTAAAAACAAACTCAAGGTGACCAGCTGGCCTATCGACAATGTCGTCCAGACCCAGGTGTCCATGCAGTCCGGAGGATGGCAACCAATGGTTTTCACTGGAGCCGTGCGAATGTAATAAATGTAAAAGAGACCAAGAACTGCAACGGCAGCAAGTCGACCCGTGCACGTGCGGAAATGGTATAGCCAAACCATGCGATTGTCTAGCTAGTCAAGATGTGAGTTCAGGAATGGGTTCTCCAATGGATCCACGATTACAAGGCATAACATCGGGATGGGGACCAAGTTATGGACAAGATTTTTATCCAAATTATGGACAAGGTTATGGAATGGGTTCGGAAGTGGGATCGGGATCCGGAGCATATCAAGGAGGATCACCAGAAGTAGCACCAGTAGCGGGGTTGCGAGTCGGACCAGGTGTGGGGTCAGGCCTGGGTTCAGGAGTGGGATCAGGAGCCGGAATGGGACCCGAAGCAGGTTTAGGACATTGTGCAGAATTTTGTATGGGAATGGCATCAAAAATGGGTTCAGGAGCGGGAGCAGGAATGGGACCAGGAATGGGACCAGGATTGGTTCCAGGAATGGGACCAGGAATGGGACCAGGAATGGGACCAGGAATGGGACCAGGAATGGGACAAGGAATGGGACAAGGAATGGGACCAGGAATGGGACAAGGAATGGGACAAGGAATGGGTCCTGGTATGGTTCCTGTAATGGTACCAGATGCGAGGTCCGGAAAAGGATCGGCAGAGGGACCGGGATCAGGAGTGGGATCAGGAGTAAGCTCAGGAGTGGGATCAGGAATGGGATATGGAATGGGACCTGGGATGAATGCTGAAATACTTTCAGGAATAGCACCTGGATCGGGATATGGGATGGGACCTGAAATGGAATCAAGAATAGGACCAGGGCCGGGATATGAAATGGGACCTGGACCGGGATATGGAATGGGATATGCAGGGGAAAATGAAATGGGATCAGGTTGTTGTGATGAATATTGTCCAGCGATATCATATGAACAAGGAATGGGACCAAGTTATGGATTAGGAATGGGAACAGGAATAAAATCAGATTCTGAATCGGCATTAGGACCAGCACCAGGAGTAGGATTGGGAATGGGATATGGAATGAATATGAACGCTGATCCAATGTGTACTGAATATGAATGTATTAAAGGACAAGGGCTATCTCCATTGGATACGCAAACGGCCGACAATTATTTTTATAGGAAGCAGAATTATTATGATTCCATGAATATTTATGGACCACCTGAGAAGAACTGCGATGACTGTTTAGGGATGGATTGGCCACCAGGTGCTATTATGGAGCAATCTGTTGCTTCTTCAAATATGAAGAATATGGCATATAAACCCAGTTGTCACATAGGATGCACTGAATGGAAGGATACTCTAATGAAGATGAGTAATGGAATACAGCGATGTTCGGGTATTAGCAACAACGAATACCTGAATATGATTCTTACATTCTTAATAGAGTTCCTCGCAATATTGATGTAAGTATTTCATACCGATATATATCAAGCGACCAAACGATAACTTTTCCTTTAAGCAAACTAAATTCATCTACGAACGATAAGTTTGAATAAATATTCCATTGCTTTAGGAACTCTACAAAAAGTAGTATTTCCCTATATCGACTATATATACAATTATAAGACATATTTAATATAAAACTTTAGTTTCCGATTATCGATTTACTTAGAAGTATGAGAATTTCAAATGAAATTGATCTGTATGAGTAATACTTAAATCTACCATAATCAGACCTTTACCCAAATTTACATAAATGTAAAACTGATAAATAAATGATACAGTCTGTAGTATGACCACCTAGATTTCGATATATATAATAGCTACAGGAACCTAATTCAGCACATATCAATGCAGATCAAGTATGTTTTAAATTTTTGGTAGTGTTTTCCCTTTGCCAGAAAATAGATACTTTAGATACTTTATAAAATTAAGAAAGTTATCGGTTATTGATCTATTGATTTTTCTCTATAAAAATAAACTATACTATATTCATAAAATTATTCGATATTTTTCAGATTTTTTGCCATATGCACCATCACATTCTGGCTTACCGTGGGCTACTATCTAGTTCATTTAGGAATCGAGCTAAAGAGAGCTGATCGCAACGTACACATTGCTGTGGGTACCATCTTTGGAGTGCTTCTTTTAGCATATGCAATAACCATAGTAATGCAATCGAATGCCGCCTGTGGTAACTGTGCCAAACATAAATTAGCCGCGCAACAGGCGAACGCCAAGCTCTTTGGTGGCAATTGTAATAAGGGCCACAGTAAATCACCGAAAAGTGGGTTTGTTTTTAAACAAAATTCATGTCCGAAGACCAGTAAGTCCGGCTCGAAGAGTTGGACCATATTTAAGCCGCGCACGACAGTGAAATATACCGATTGCCAGGGTCGTGCCATCTTTGAGAAGTCCCGCCGTAATTCGATAGTCACCGAAATGAAGCAACCGCCCACGTGGATGGTTTGGGTGCGTGACGTTTTTAGCGGACTCTTCTAGTTTTCACACAACAAATATTTTGAATACCCCTGAATATAGTTCTTTTTTTTTATTAAAATTTTCACGTCCTAATACAAATTTTCCGCAAGTTAATGTGTTTAAATAAAATAAATAAATTGATTTTGGTACCGATTCCATTTCGTATTATTCAACAATTAGGAGGTAATGCATATTCGTACAATATTCAAGGTACTCACTATTACTCCGCATTAGACGAATCAGTTCACTGATCATCCACGTAGCCGTGGCAGGTCCAATCCATGCTAATCCATGAGCACCAGCCTCAATGAATACAGCATTAGCCTGACCGGAACGACGCTTATGCTTTAAACGCTTCTGACTGGCTGCAGCGGCTGCTGTGGTTGCTGCTGCCGTCTGCTTCGATTCAATTTTGACCACAATCAGTGGTCGCCCCTCAAAGGAGCGACCAATATGGATTAGCTCTACGAGCTGTGTGTGTCGCATACGTATTGTTTCCAAATATTTGAGTATATCATCGTGTTCATAGTATTTGTTCCATGTTAGGACAGGTGGTGCATTGGGCTGTTTGGTGGGTCGTTTGCTAGAGGTTGGAGTTTTGTACATATATTGCTCCTTGTTGCGTTCATAGGCAATGGCCTTGCCCACGTCAAAGATGAGCACCTCGTGGGCAATTGTCTCAAAATCGAGTGTGCCCTGAAAGTCAACGAGCATTTTGGGAGGCACAAGGACATCGGTCAAACCTCTGCAGAAGATGTTTCAAAAATCGATTATGATTCATATTATAGATTTTCGATAATGGATTGTTTATACGAAATAAGAGTCATCTGCATTTAATGAACAAACATATAGCCAATAAATGAATATATAATAGACGTTAGAGCTTACCTCAAGCTGGGACCTTTAAGCCACTGCAGCTTGTTGCCATCATCGCCCTTCTTGAACTGTTCCAGGGCACGTACCTGCGCCTCATCCTGTGGTCGAAGGCGCCAGATTTGATACTTATCATAGCTAATGCGACGTGGCGCGTCTGGCGAGATGGTAGTAGTACTAGTGCTGCTGGTTCCACCCGTGGCACGTGTCACCAGCGATTGCAGCAACGGATTGATCGTTGTACTAGATATTCCTGTAGCATCTCCGCCTGTTGCATTGGCTATATGATGTGCCAGTATGCCAATCCAATTCTGTGGATTTCGCAGCGGATCCACGATTGTCAGTATGGGTATTTGCGGCATGGTTGTGGTTGTCGATGTGGTCGTGGTTGATGTGGAGCTGCTGGTTGTTTTGCGACGTCGTGCCTTGGGCTTGGGTGCGCTCTCGAACCAGCTGGAAAACCACTCTGTGTGTGTGAGACAGAGAGCAGGAAATCATGTAGCAGGAGCAAGGGTTGACAGGGTGATAAAGAGAAATGAAACAGGGGAATAGAGAGAGAGAGGGAGAGACGAAACCTGTGACTCCAACTAAGGTATGACCTGGAGCTAAGGTCAAATCACTTCTGGACTAACACTGTGTAGAAAGCGTGGCGTCTTCAATCACATCGAACGGTAATGCGATCGAGAAGAATTGATGTCGCTGCCCGCTGATAGGCTTACCCTATCATTATAATGACTCTGACTATGACCATGGCTAAGGCTTTGACTATGGCATTGACTAGGGCAATGTTAGTGGCAGTACCTGCATAAAGGTCAGTATGTCACATCACAATTTGCCGATTGTGTGTCACGTTACAGTTTTAGTTTTCTGGGACCAAGCCATCAAACAGTCTGTTATGAGAAAGTGAGAGTGCATCAGTCGAGCGTGCGTGTGTAATTTATGCTAGTGCGTATGTGTTCATTATGCTATTATAGATAAATTTTCCGGTTAGTTTAAGACCATTAAAGTACGAATGTGCGTATAGAAAATTCTCAGCTATTTCTTTGTTCTTTGGGTATTATGTTTATGTTACAGTTTTTAAGAGATATAATAGCTCAGAGCGAACTCCATTATACCTGACCCCCGAACTGTAATGTGTCTTAAATGCCACACGGGGAATATTTGGGCATCTATGAAATGTATACTATATCTGATATACTATATCAGATATACTATATCTAAAAATGTACTCCTTTATTAGCTCTCAAACTGAACCTAAGCGTTTGAATTTACTTTACAGGACACTACTGCTGAATTGCATTATGTTCTATGCCCACAGTTTTGTGTATTCGACCTTTCTCTTGAAAATCTAACATATCGGTTCTATAAGCTCATCAAAATTGCGCCATCTTGGACTTTTACTTGGTTAGCCCTACTTTTAACATAATTAAGCACTGCACTGTTTTTTTTTTTGTCCATACTCACTGTCATAGTCGTCCTCCTCACTGGATGATTGGGTGGTTGCTTTTCCAAATCCGAACCAGGACTCGAACCAACCGGCTGGTTCTGGTTCTGGTTTTGGAGATGCAATGGGAGCCGGTGTAGCCACCGCCAGTGGCATAGCGGTGGTGCTGCCAATGTTTTTGGTGCGTCGTCGCGGGCCAAACCAGGAACTAAACCAATTTGAAAGAATATTGCCACTCTCATCAATGCCATCATCATCATCAACACCATCATCATCGGCGTCAACCGCATTGTTGCTATGTGCGCTATGATAAAGGGTGTAGGTCGGATACTTGGGCTTGGTACTATCCTCCACATCTGCATCGGATTGGCCCGTGATACTGTCAAATATACGTGACATGGCCAGCTGTACCGGATAGAAGATCATGCGAAAGAAGCTGCCAATACCATTGTCCACATCTGCATCCAAATCGGAATCAATATCGGTATCCTTCTCATTCTCATGCTCATCGTCTTCGGTGTCGTCATCGTCGTCATCTATATTGTCATCATAGTATTCATCGGAAGTATGTGTATCCTCGCCATTTGGACGTCGTTTAAAGCGCTTTTTGTCAGCTGTTTGTTTAGTCTGCTCTTGATGCGATGTGCGTTCAGGTTCTGCCGGCTCCGCCGACTGCAGCTGCTGCCCTGTTGTAACTGTTGTTGCTGTTGTACCTGTTGTGGCTACTGTGGTAGTGGTGGTTGTGCTGGTGCTCCGCGTTGGCTGTTCGTCCTCCATTGCACCAAAATCAGCGTCTTCTTCCGCCGAGCTGCTGTTCTCCTGTGATGGTCGCTCTGTGCTGCTGCTGCTTCTGCGTCGCTTACCACCTGCACCTACCTCCATTTGATCGTAATAGGAATCGTCATCTAGGTAATCAGCAGCGCCCGCTATTACCTCAAATATATCGAAATCCGTTTCCGAGCTGTGCCGCCTTGCCCATTGCTTCAAACTGCCGACGTCGGAATGCGATTCTACTTCCTGACTATGATTGTGTTTACTATGAAGCAAGTGAACCGCCGTGGGTATGCGATAGCCTGAGCCTCCGCCATCAGCCTGTGGATTTGTTGACTGTGTCTGCTCTTGGCGTTTGTTTTTCTTGCCACTGCTACCACGGCTGCTCCCACTGGGACGTTTGCCACTACTGCCACTTGGTCGGCGTGGTCGTCCACTGCTGACAGGCCGTGCGGCCACCCTCTCCACCTTCTCCACCGAACGCCGACGCACATGATGCTGCGGTAGCTCAATATAACCGTTGGAAACCGCAAAAGGATGCTCGCTGAAGATGGTGCCGGCGGCGGTTTCAGTGAGCGTCGTGGGCGGTGGAGGCATGTGCGGCTTTTCAAGCTGCGTTGCCAGCTGGGGCACATTTGACGGTGGTCGTTTGGTGGTTGTGCGTCTGCCCAGAACGATCTGTGGACCCACTGTACTGCTGCTACCGATGGGTAACTTGTGACCTGGTCGATGCTTCACTGGTTTCTTCTTCTTCTTACGCTTGCCACGCTTTGGTTTGCTCGTGGCCCTGGGTCGGACTGTGCTGGTGCTGCTCGAGGTGACTGGTGGCTTCGGCTTGAGCAGCTGATCGCTAATGCTACCCGTGTTGCCACTGGCCACCATGACGGGTGGCGGACGATGCGGTAATTTCGAGGGCGTGGTGCTCTGTTTGGGTTTTTGTAGCCGTATAATCTGTGGCCGTGCGGTGCTCTGCATGTTCGCCGGTCTCATATTGGTCGTCGATAGCACCGATGGCGCCATATTATCTGCTATGGGCGTGGCCACGGCACATTGCTGTTCATAACGCTGCCGCAGCGCCAGGATATCAGCATCATATTGCTGCTTGGTAACAAAGATGCCAATGGCATCGCTGTCATTGCCAGCATGGGGCCACGACTGGGATTTGGTGTTGCCAGCGACCTCACTAATGGAGTACACAATTCCCGTGGCAGGGTTTGTAAAGTAAATGGGAAAATTGGCGCTGCTGCTACTGTTGCTGTAAATGTTGGTGTTGCTGTTGCTGGAAGCTGCAGCTGTTGTTGCTGCTGCTGCTGTTGCTGCTACTGGAGAAGGAGCTGGAGCTGCATTGTCGGTGATCTCAATGATTTGGCTCTGCACATGCTGCTGTTCATACGGTGGCAGCGTTTCATACACAAAGGGCTGCTGCTGTTGATGTTGCTGTTGATGATGATGATGATGATGATGATGATAGTATGGATAATCCGGCTGTTGCACATCATCGCTGAATAGCTGAAAATCTAGCTCGGCCTTGGGCGCCTCCTGTCCATAGCTGTAGCGCGGCACATAGCTATCCCGCCGACGCTGACCCCTGGCCAGCAGATCACGTGTCCAGGTGCGTGTACCGCGCAGCAGACTGTCAAACTCCTCGGCGCTGGGATGATAACCAAAATCATAGGCCGACAGACCCGACAAATTCGCCAATAGCAGACGCAGCATTAGCACCTTGATCACTATATGGAACGCAGGCATATTGTCTCTGTATGTATGCTAGCAAATGACAAGTTCAGGCGGACTAAAGGGCCTGGGGTAATCGGGTTACATGAATCACAAGTGTATATGGATCGTATTCTTCTGGTGCGCGGGATTTTTCAAATTGAATGCGTAGCGTGGCGACCGTTTGACTTCGCGTCTCGTGAACAAATGAAACAACAGGCCAAATAGTCATACCAAAAAGCACAACCCGACAGTCGAGACTTGGTGAAACTGAACTTCACTTAAGTCTCCAAACGACCAGCTATAGCTAGATTTAATGCCCAGGTAGCTGGATAGACGCCAGTTTCGGCTGCTTGACTTTTAGCCGTAACGTTTCAGTGAAGATTCATGCCCCCCGATTACTCTTTCTTTCTACCTTTCTCTCTTTCTCTTGCTATCGTTCTCTATCTCTCTAGTGTTACTGTTACACTGTCGAACGTTCTTTAACTTTATTTTGTTTTTCTTTTTGTTTTATATTTTTTTTTTTCATTTTCCTTGTTATTTTCTTTTCTATTTCTGTCGCGTGTGGCTTGCATTCGCCCTATGACAATCATCGAAGCATTGCAAATTGCCGATCTAATCACAGATGACAGCAAAACATATCTAAAGTTCCAATCCCCAACCCTGCTCTCAGGCACAGTGGTCCAACATACGCATACTGTTAAATAAAAAATAAACAAACGCCAAAAGAAAGTTGAATTGCAGAGAATTCAATTCTTCCATCTTCATTTTATTGATCTTCTCACGAATCAGATTTATGAATCGAAATTTCTCATATATTTCTTGTATTTATTTTACGTTAATCCATAAATATCTATAAAAATAAACAATATTACTAAAATATGATGCGCAATTGACTATATAATACATAGTCGATCGCCCCCAAATGGTAATGATGACACAGCAAGATCACATGGAGAACCTAGACGGTAAATGTGTAGATATTTATAAGTCTATTCGTGCGTTAAATGATATGTTGATCAAGCCAAAATGGAATTTATCGGATAAAAAATATTTCGACGGAAGTGCTTGGTTTAACTAAGTATATCATTATTTTGTTATTGGAATAAATAACTCAATTTCGAATTTACCATAAGTAACTTTTTTTGCAGTCTTACAAAATTATAGCAGCTTAAGACTAAATACTTTGATAACTTTAACATACGTTCTGTTTAATAATTTGGCTCCACTGTGCCGCATGTACATACATCTAAGGCAGCGCCTGTCTTCAAGGCAATTTCTAATCTTTCGTTTGCAAAATTCTATTAAGATCTCGTCTTATATAACTAAATGGGAAATAAAATGCACTGTGCATCCTAGAAATTTGATAGAAATACAATAAGTTGTTGTGAGTTTATTTTCCTCTTGAAATAAGCTTAAAATAAACTGAATTTTTCAATATTCCTTAAAAATAATATAGAGATTTCCCAATATTTTGATATTCAAAGGAGATAAATGGAAAAATAATATCACCACCATCATCTTGTTTACAGAATCATATACAGCTTCAGCTACAGATAAAAGCAAACCAATAGGTCTTAACTATAACCCTTTACAGAGTTTAATACGTTTGTGGACTAATTCGGAAGCGACTACCCTAGTATGTAAATTAGTGTATTGATTTATGACAAATAGATCATTCTTATGTTTTTTGACATACATTTCAAAATTTTTTGAAATGTATTTCAAACATTTTACGCCACACATATGAGAACTACGGAAATGATGAGGAAAAATTATTTTTACTCATGTCGACCAAAAAAAAAAAAAAAAAACAAATAAGGTTTTATTTTTCTTTCACTTTCTACACATTTATTCTGCTGTCGAAAATTGTGGCCTGGCGCCCGTTCGGGGCCTTTGACTTTCGCTGTTGCTACAAACAGACCCCGTTGCCCATTGCTCAGTTCCCCCTTGGATCCCCACGTCCATAATAAATGGTAGATGGCCCTGGAACAGTCCCTGGCAGCGCAAAACCCGGTGGCCAGAAGGTATAGTTCAGGCGTGCCGCTGTTTAGAAAACGTCGCAAAAGACATTACTGTCACCACACAACGACAACAACGACAACAACAAGAAAAACAACAATAACAGCTAGTGTATATGTTTATCAACTAAAACAACAACAATAATAATAATAAGCAACAAGTTCATACAATGTAATTGCTCGAGCGGCACTAAAAAACGTTTAAGGCAACGGCAAATCGCGGCACTAGAGTACCTAAGCTAGAGATGGGCTCGTGTCTACGGCGAGGTCATACAGGCACAAAGTCAAGCACGAAGCAGAAAGCACGAGTTGGTAGTATTGGTATTGGTATTATTATTAGTATTATTGTTAGTATTATTCGAATTTTTTATAAAAGTATTAATATTTTTGACTTAAGCTTTTGGTTGAGGTCGAGTAAAAGATTATCATAAAAATGATATAAACCTTTGCTTTATTTGTTCAATGTCTTTCAAAGTATTTCATTAAATTACTTTTATTATTATAAGATAAATTCATATTCTATATTCCTTTTTTTTAGTATAAGTTCATGTATAGGTAAAGTGACAGCGATACAAACCATCTATGAAAATCGTAAAGCATTTATTTTAAATTTTATCATATTAGTTCCAAGAAATGCACATATTATTTGTATTATTTCTATAAAAATTAAATTAAAAATTCTTTAAATATGTTAGTACACTCACTTACTGTAGTTAAATAGATTATTTTATTTAACTTACTAGATTGAATCCCTTGAGCGTGCGTGACACGAGTACAACCCTAACGTCGCATACACTTCAGAGGGAATATCTGGTACGAGTTTCGTACGGGTGAACAACGGTTAATACAAATAATAATAATAATAATAATAATCCAAGCACTCGCATATCGCATAAAACAAAAGCGAAAAGCGACACGTTTTAATTACACGTTTTCTTTTGGGCCCCAAATAGAATGATAACATATAAAAAAATATGAGAACCTATTTATCTTCTATCTTGAATATATTTATTTTTATTGAAGATGTGACGCTTTTTCGATGGTATTTTTGGAGTTCCTTTCGGATTCTTTCACACAAGCGCCAAAGTAAGATCAATAAAAACTCCTACTTGATCGTCTGTTCCTGTCGTACGTATACCGTAAATATTATGAATTAATCCAGTCCCGGTACAGATGGTATACTTCTAATGGAAAACTTTAAACTGATGAAATGGTAAATTTGTATCACAAGCTTGTACAAGTTACAGGAAATAGGAATTACCTTTCTATTCTGAACAAACAAATCTCGTTTATTGCCATATGAGCTTGAAGTTTTATGAATCAGATTAAGTTACATTTGGCAATTGTTCAATAAATGTTAAGAACTGGTTAACCATGCTCAGTACATCCATTTAATTGAAATTTGAGTAGCCTAAGTAATATTCGGTGTTAATATTTAATCATCCAAACTGAAAAACAAATGAAATATTGAGAATCAATTTGCCACTTGATAGTGAGTCAATATATGAAATAAAACACCAGATAACAACATATGGTAGCACACATGCAATAACTACTTAATTTTATTATATATACTATACACTATAGTAGTATAATATACACTCACTGTTCCGTTTCCATGCAAGTCAAGTTTTTTTTTTTTTTGTATTATACTATATATTGAGTATATGTCAATGGGGTTTATCGAACAATGTTCCATGAAA
>JBANCZ010002888.1:0-12690 GCA_037040025.1 Sphaerogastrella javana
GGCAGTAGACGTCGAGCTAGACGGTTTAGGTGTCTCCGTAGTTTGTCGCTGTATCGGCTGGTGTGCCTGCCGATCTGGAGCAGTATAGTATTTTTGAGGAAGTTTAGTATTTCCGATATATTATAGTTTTTCGGTGCGATATATTTGCGGTGCTGTATAGAATTATCGATAACCGATTTCTATAATTAATGACCATAATCGATTCTATAATTAATATCGATAATATCGGTGATAGATAAAAAAGGAGGTGTGAAAATCCATTCTGATCTCCATTCTAGCTTCAAAATAGCGCCTTGTAAGATGATTTTAATGTTCAGAATATTCACTAGTGGGTGATTGGGGGGAGAAGGTTTCAAAAATTTCAATATAATAGAAGGCGTATAATAAAATCAAAACATTTAGCCACAGCACAAAGCTCTCGCTCGAAATGTAAAAGTCTTAACAAAATATCCAACAGTAGGGACTGGCGCTACAGTTGGGGCCCTGTGTTTAGTTTTTTGGGGAACTATATTATTTTCGGAATAGAATAGTATTTCCCGTGTGATATGGATTTTCGGAGCAGTATAGTATTTTCGGCGCTCCATTGTTTTATCGATTTCGATAATTAAAATCGATATTTAATATCAATAATCGGTTATTGATATCGGTAATCGATATAAAAGTAGATGTGTAATGAAATTTTTTATATATGCTCCAAAGCCCAACGTTCTAGCTTCAGAATTGCGCTTTGTAAACTGATTTTAAGCTTCAGGGTATCCACTAATGGGGGTTTGGAGGAAGGTATCCAAAATTTGATTATAAGAGAAGATGCACAATGAAATTCAGCACATATGTGCCAAAGCACCAAAATAGAGCGTGATATGGCAATTGAAAATTTTGGTATCCAATTGTGGGGGAGTGGGGCTAGCAGAACTTTCGATCATTCATATTGCACTTGTTATCCTTATTTGTAGTTTTTGCGGATCCACCAGTGGGAGAGTGGGGGCAGGCATCCAAAGTTTACATTAAACTATGTTCCAAACCAAAACATTGTAGCTTTAAAAATGTGTCTGTTATGGCGATTTTAAATTATGGGCTTCCCAATATTTTGGGAGTGGGGAGAGATATCCAACATTTGAAAAAAACTTGATCTGCCTGCAAGCAAAATCAGTGTTCGTTCCAAATATGAATACTGTAGATTTTATAGTTTCCGAAATCTAGGTGTTCATACAGACGGACAGACAGACAAACAGATACACGGACAGACGGACATGTCTCAATCGACTCGGCTTCTCTTTCTGATCAAGAATATTTATACTTTATGGGGTCTGCCGCCTCCTTCTGCCTGTCACACACAAATCGACTTCGAACAAAGTTAATAGACCCCTTTGGTGTTTTTTAAACACAGGGTTTATTACGAGAAATTTTCCGTCGACGTGGACAGAGTATGTACATACAGTTGAAGGTAACGATTAACAAAAGAAAGAATGGAAGAGCTGCAATGGACTTAAAGAGGAAACCCCCTCCAATAAAAAGTTCCAAATATAATTTAATAATAAGGAATCCTTTCGCTACTACACCTTGAAAACAATACAATAAAACGGCTTAAGAATCTGCACACGATGCAATCCGCCTTCACCTTGCATACAATTGCCTTTTCACATTTTTCGAAACAAAATGAGAAAAACGTACATAGTACTCTTTGGTTATTTGTTTGTTTGCTTCTTCGTTCATTCCATAAACAGAATGGGAAAATAGGGAGTAACTATGGTTGCTCGAAAAACTTTGAACATTAACTAAAACGTTTTCTTTAACTCTATATTTTTACTTGTGGGCTTTTGGAAATCTCTAGTAGTGATGCATCTTCTGTAGCTTTATTTTAACGATAATATTAGATTAATTTGTAGAAACTAAGATTTCATAGTTATATTATAATTGTTGTATTTTGAATAATAATGTGTAACAAATAATATGTTTTACTTGTAAATTGCCATGCTGATATATCTCTTATGAGTTCAGATATAATTTTACAGTCACTTAGTGATTCCATCATTACAATTTAACATTATAAATGAATTCCTCCTCCTGACTAAGAAAGCAATGTAAAAGGCATTCATTAAAATGTTTACACATTTACAATGAATTACAATCGGGCCGGAACCACAGGCACTCACATTAACAGGTCTCAGGTGCGATGGGCTTTGCATGAGGAGTTGGTAGAAAGAAAAAACGCGAATAGGGTGGCACTTAAGCCTTTTCAGAATACCTTGTATGTTGTTGCTATTTTCTCCGATTTATTTAATTTACGTCTCTTTCGGTACTCTCAGTACTCAGTACTTGAAGACATCGCCTACTTTAGACTGTAATCATTTCCGGCGTATAAGATAACTCACCTTAAACACGCAATTATTTAAAAGAGAAAATTTCCATTTAACGATAACAGGCTGATAAGGAATACAATTTTACATCTGCTAACGGGCAAGAAATCTTACCGACAGAGTAGAGGGAAGTGCAAATAGGGACGTTTTATACAGGCAGGCAGGTGGTTGCGCTCTTTATGACAAACAAGAATGGAGCCAAGCAGATCTACTAAAAATGGTAACGGCAGATGGCTTGTAAACGAAAAATCCCTCAATATGTAATTTACCATAAATTTATAATTTACTCACAAATTATTTTCATAAGCCATTTGCATTTATATGGTACACACGAACGTAAACGTATTGAGAGCCTGCAGTCGTAAGTGGCGCAGGAATGTTGCCAGTTGCAAAGAAATATATACAACAGTAGGGGGAGTGCCCGGCGGTAGAGACCTTGTGTTTACTACATTTGGTGACCTATATTGTTTCTAAACATTATCTTCTGTTCTGTATGGCATTTTAGATAATAAATCTGTGTTCGATATTAATAATAGATAATCATTGAATACAATGTGGAATATGATTCTGCTTATATGTGCGGAAAACAACGCTCCATCTTTAAAATTGCGTATAGTATGAGTATTTGAAAGTAGGGTACTTAAGCAGAGTGGTATCGAAAATATGTGTATCCTAGCTTTTAAATTGAAGCTGGCAATTCAAATTACTTGTTCCCTAATTGGGGGTGACTAGGGTCATGTGTAGAAAAATTTAAAGAAGCTTGATATGCCTGTAGTACATGATCTAAGGTCTTATATATTCTGAAACCTAGGCACAGAGTGACTGACGAACAGAGTAACAGATGGACAAACGGATATGGCTCAATCGACTCGGTCTTTCATCTTGATCAAATATATATATACTTTATTAGGGTCAAAATAAATCAAGTACTTATGTTTACTGTAACAACATTTAACATTTATGGATATACTGATTTTTAACTGTATTCTTCAGTTCGTAAATAAGTAAAATTTAAAATTTCAATTTTTATTGCATAATTTAACCTTTAAGAATGAGCTATTGCTACAATTTTTATGAATCGTTGGTACTATTGCATGTTTTATTTATTTTTTTATTTTATTTTTTATACATGGTTTATATTTATGGTTTTAGATTAGTGTAGGGTGTATGGAAATGGTAAGTATCTCTAGATAGCATATTTCACAGATCGTTCTTAAGCCTCCAAAATACTCTTAAACAGTAACACAGCTTTCTTTATCATTTTTCGTTCGATTGAAATTTTTATCTTTTTACTTACAAGAATTTTTCAAGAAAACACTTGACGCATAAAATGTAAAATTGATTTTAGCCCGAGTCATTAACTTCTTTAAGCAATTTTGTGTACATATATGTGTTGGCGTTCATATCTTTAGGGAACTTGCCTCGATGAAACTGCATTATTCATGTGCTCTTGAGCAAAAAAGCCATTCGCGTTGGCCATATTTTGGCAAGATTATGACAATCAGCTTAATTTAAGTGAAATCCTACAGCCGAGCTGAAAGTGTTTAATTTCATGTAAAATTAATATTTGCAAATAACTTTAGTTACTACATGTAGTATATGCTTTGCCAATCACTTGTTGAGTTTATTTCTTTCCTTCATTTCATTTTTAAATTTAATTTATCAGTTCTTTCCTAATGTGAGAGAAGACTTTAGACTTTAAAGCCCCAACAACTAAAAAATAAGTAAAATAAGTTTTTCAATGAATTATTGTTAATAATATGTTTTCTCCTTTCAGTTTACAACTCTCAGCTTAATCAAAGACGTCTTAGTTATATGTTTTAAATTATTTGAAAACAAATTACGATTAACAAATCTCATTACTTTCCTCCTTGTGAGCACTTTCCTTTCTTCAAATAAGTTAAGCTGTAGTAGACGAACATTAAAATGGAAAAGAATGTAGATAAGAGTTCCTTGGGAAATTAATCAGCAATGTTTTGTTACATTTAAATGTATTTAAGGTCTAAATGAGCATGCATAAGTGATAGCGACAAAGTAGTCATGGTGTAGAAAGAAGCACGGACATGGTTTGCAGAACTCTCTCATTAAAGTTGGGCCGGAGGCAAAGCTACATTGCATATACGCCAGGCGCGCAAAGAATACATGAAACGCGTAGTTAAAACGGAAATTGTGTAGCTCATCTACCCCCTTGACGCCGCATACTCTTCAGTTTTCTTGCTATCTGCAAGTGCCAGCAGCTCAGGATGTAAATTGCCAAAAGGATATAAATTAAAACGTCTTGAAACCTTCGGCAATGGCAAACTTATAAAAAAGAACAAAAGCAATTTAATATATTCGTAGGATTCCATCACGAGCCCCATACGCAGATGGGGTCGTAGATAAGAAAGGTAGGTTCCCATACGGTAATAACCATGAACGTTAAACAAAAGTAAAATCCTACAGAAGATATATTTTTAAGCTTATTAACTGGAATATATTCGTTAAATTTGTTATATAATTCCAATTAAATCTTAATTAATATTCTGTTCTACAGCTATTGTTCGAATAAACCACAAAATTGGTCAAATTTCAAAAAAATTAACAAAAGGCATATTTTAAAAGCATTATAACCAGTCTGATATCATAATATGATTTATCAATGGGTTGTCCTAAATTAATTTTCAGCATCTGGTGTCAATCCAACGGGTTTCAAAATCAACCGTCTCCAAATAAAGTTTATTGCTTCCTAACCAAGAAACGATTTCTGGCAAAGAAATCCTGAAAGTCGGAAGACTTTTGCAGCACGTTTTATTACAATCTTCAATTTACAAGAGCGCAACCAAAAAAACAAACACCCAAAAGGCAAAAAATAACAGCAAAAGCCAAAAATTGTTCAAAGGACTCGAATGCGCGAAATGAGCTTGAGTAAAAATTTGAAGATGACGGCGTTTGTTTTCCAGATTCGTGTTTTTCTTTAGTTGCGCTCTGTTTATTATTATATCCGGTTTACGTGGCGTATGACGAACAATTTATTGGTTGCGTGGCACTTCTACATTCTTTAATCTACTCTCTTCCCTCCCCCTCTCTGTTCAATGACATTCTAAGTTATTTATCTATCGCTGAATAGGACTACCGGTGATTGTATTTGCCTTATTCGCTCTTGATATACAAACTTTACACATACAAATATACATGCAAAATATGAATGTATGGTATGTATACACTATATATATAAGAACGTACATATAAATATGTACTAATTTTCTAATCGAAATGTGTTCCTGGAAGATATCTATGTATATAGGCAGAGCTTGTTATTTTTGCTTTTTGACATAAAAGAAATTGGCAAATCTCACAATAAAGTTGCCTTAGTAACTCAGCTCTCTGTGATTTCATGTGTTAACAATATCATAGATTCCTGACAATTTATCCCACAAAGACATTTGTTGTTCCCTCAACGTAAGTATAACCTGCTAACAAAGCAATCACATACATATTTACTTCATGTGATGACATTTATTCATCAGGCTCTAAAAATAAAATCGAAGTAAAAAACTCTCGAACTGTAGGGAAGGTGCTCGACAGTGGGGACTCGGTATTAAACACAAGGTTCTAGCTTCAAAATTGCGCATTGTATTCCGATCTTCAGCCACAGGTTATCTAGAAGTTAAAAGTCATTAAACCAAATCAATAGACGTTTACTTGTTCATAAAACAAAAAGCGGATTATCGACAAATATACGTTGAGAATGCCTAGTTTTAAAGTTGTATTGAATTACTAATATTTTAGAGATAAATAACAAATGCTTAAAATTTATAATTCACGAGAACTAAATTGAAGGGCACTTACGAATGTTTATTATCGATTGTTCAAATCCTTGGCAGTTATTTAGTCATAGTTTTGCATTAAGTGTGAGCAGTCTTACCTAGTATGCTTGTGCATTTGGTGGTGCACGATCAATTGAATTAGATTCAAATATCTGTTATATAGTGTGATAACTGCTATTTTAGTTAATACAAAGAAATCTATTTAATTTCAGTTCATAGTTCAAAATGTTAAGTACGATTCATTGTAATTGGCACCGTGCCCGATATTCATCTTATGTATTAAAATTAGTTCTTGTACATATTTGTGTTAATCTTTGCAAACCAGACATATTTTAATAGAACAATATGTGACATAGACATCTGAATCACAATTTTTGAAATATATTGTGAGAGTAAAAGGTTTGTGAGAATGCCAGAGATCTGGCGACAAATTCAACTCAGATGCGCCAAGAGCAAAACCGAGCAGACATCACATTAACGACACCGCGATAAGTTCAATTTTTCATTTTGGTGATTACACAAATCGCACCCTTGGCGCAATGCCGCCATTTCCGTTTCCGGTTGGTGGTGTGTTGTACATATAGAACATGCTGTTAGCCCTAGTTCTCTTCCACTGCTACTAAGGTGGCTACGCCACTTGACAATTGCAACACGTGCTCAAGATTTCAGGGTTGCCTCTCTGCCTCTATTTTATGGTGGCACACATTTTAGCCGCAGTTGGGGGAAACTTTATTCTTGAATGGTATCTTAAATCGCATATACGTACCTGCACACGCATACAGAAAGAAAACGCCATGTATACATTGAGGCATATACAGGTGTACGAGTAAGGCGTCTAAGTTGCGACCGTAAAATATTCAAATTAAAAGGACTTATGTAGGCACTCAATGTTACCGCCATTATGTTACATTGTTGTCTGCTGTCAGGACGAGGATCGAGCGAGCAGGAACTCAGACCTCGAACTCGACCTCGACATCGGCTCAATCCACGTCTCCGTCCACTTTCGTGTCCTCGTTCTCGAGTTTGTAGTGTGGGCTGCTTCCGGTGCTTTCAACGCTCAAGCTGCCATTTTTTTACACTTTAGTTGACAGCGGCAGCCATTTGTGGCAACAGCCACGCCCCGCTACCTCCTACGCATTTCTCCGACTAGTTGTCCTTGTAGCTGATGCTATGTTCTTGCCCCCTCATTGCTACTGATGTTGTTGTTCCTCCCTCTGTATGTGTCGCATTTTCCGGGTAATTTACATTCTCATCACAGCACACAGACATACACAGAGAGTGAGCAGGAGCTGGTTACCTGTGCAACATCAACAAAAACAACAACAACAACAAGTAAAACAAAAACAACAACAACAACAACAACAACAATTACCACGGCAAAATCAGATAGCAAAAAAGAAAAACGAAAACACCGTCAACTGACTCTCTTCTCGCTATCGTCACTCCCATTTCAGACAATTTTAAAATAATAAAAAATAATCGCTGCTTATATCGTTCGCCCGTTACTGTTTTGTTTTAGTTGCCGTAGTTTAGCATTTTGTCATTTTTATTATTTTTTCCCTTTTACGTAGATTTTATGCATTTTATAAGCGGTAAATGAAGCGCATAAATTTTTCTCAAGACTCGAGGAATTTGACGGGTTTATTGAAATGCATAATATTATTTGAAGAGGGGGGTACATATCAAATTTTGTATACCTCGCGTGATCCCACAAAATATGTATATTCTAGGTCAGGAAGAAATGTCGATTTGATTTTGTCCATCTGTCGGTCTTACCTTACCCTGAACATCTACATTTAGGAAATAAAGAGAGCTACGAAAATTCCTGTTATTTTCAGGCAGATCAAGTTAATTTTAATTCCGGATACCTGCCCCCAATCACAATTAATATTGAAAAAATTTAAAAGAGCTGTGGCAAGCTCATTCTTAAATCAAGAAAGTTAATCTTTGAGACATAAGCACACAATTACATATTAGAGCGTTTGATATGAACAGCTCTATTACTCCAGTGATGGATACCTTGAAAACAAATTGTCTTAACAGAAGTAATATTATGTTATGTAATTTAGATGCTCTACAACATTAAGCACCTATTGTCATTGAGAACTTTTGAATAAAAGTTTCTGTTTTGGAATTACATCCTAATTACTTCTAATTATCGATATCAATTATCAAAATCTCCTAAAGAATGTGTTCTAACTATAACAATTACTTTATGGTTTTTAGGGTGGTGGCACTTAAATAAATCTTAAGTGTTATTTTTCAATATACAGATACAATGAGAATATATCACTTAATGATATCATAGTAATAAAAGGAGTTTAACTATGAGTGGATGTTACTAAATAAAACATGTGATTCTGTATATCAAATACCATTTTTATAGAAGATTAAGCAAATATTCTTCTTGTGTATAGATAAAATTAAAGTACTGAACATTCTTAAGGCCACATAAATTAATATTTGTGTTTGTACGTATGTGTGTGGAAGTCTTAAACGATAATGAGCAGGGAACCGGAAAATCGGCCGATCACACTTGATTCATTAAAAATACAATTTCACAGCACGTACTCCCATTGACTATACGGATAGCGAAAGTATGGAGTGTGAAGTAAAGCGAAAGAAATGCGATAAAAAGAGAAATAACCATCACAGAGTATTCTCCTGAATGTAAGTAGAGTATGAATGGTTTCGCAAGTCAGCTAAAGCGCACTCAAAAATTTATTGTTGGGAACTTGAAGTTCGACATGAATTTTATTTATTTGCATGTAAATCAGAAATGTGTGACCCCAAAGACGTTCGAGCGTGAAATATAAGGGCTGTAGTCACTGTTTCAGCCTTACTCCGGCCATAGTCTCCTTCGGATCAGCTGTCGACCGGTCAGGCAGTGCAACGTGGCTAAATCCACGTGGCTATCTGGTAGGTGAAAGACTAAAAGACACAACGCTCAACGCCTCAATGAATAGCTATGGGCTTTTCGCATATAACAATGTTCAGTTTGGTTTTTTTTTTTTTCGGTTTTCCAGGTCGGTTTGAATTTGGAAGGCGTGGATCTGTTTTATGTTAGCTTTTGTTTTGTCTTTATTTTTTATCATTGTACTTTTTTTGAGTTAGGCTATTGTTAGTCATGGAACCTTTTTGTGGAATTCCCTTATCATTTGAAATGTAGTCGGACATGGAAATGCCACAGTTGTTATGCTTGTATGATTACCAGACTTTCTACTCGCTGTAGAGACTCTTGGCCACTTTACCGTGTGTTTTATTAGCTATTATGCCTAAAATATGGCTTACGTCTCGTTTATTGTTATTTATAATGATTCATTTTGCACGTTTTTATGGCTGCGCAGAGCTGTCTGAGGCTGCAAATGTTCGCATTTGTGCTTTAATATTTTCATTTCTATTTTGTCAGATCTTTATAATTCTAGCAATATTTTTTATAAATTTACTTCTTCGATTTACCCAAAGTGTGCATCTAAAAGGCTACAATATATTTCAAATATTATTTATTTATTTTTAATCAAACTACTTTATTAATATATTATAATGTAATACTGAAAATGTGTGCTATAGCAGCTTCAAAATAGCTCCAGTTATGACGATTTAAAATTTTGTTGTCCAAATGACAGTAGGTATATTAGTTAATGTGCACAAAAATGCAACAAAAAAAGAATATTAAATATCACCTGTTATGCATATTTTTATATTTTAGGTATCCATTAAAGCGAAAGTGGGTGGTGATATCCTATATTATTTAAAACAGTGTAAGATACAGTTTTTCGTATGCGTTCCAAAGACACAACATTCTATCTTCAAAAATTGCACCAAATTACTTTCGGTAATTGGTAACCGAAATTATATAATAATTTTATAATAAAATGTACAATATATTTCATCACATACATGGCGAAAGACAACGATCAAGCTACGAAGTTGCGTCTACTATTACGATTTAAAAGCGGGGAACCCAAAAAGTGAAAAGGAGAGTATAATGTGATTGTTAATATATTGGCCGAAACAAAACCATCTTGCTTTAAAATTGCACCTGTTATTTCTACTTTTAATTTGAATTGACTATCCCTTCATCCCGCTTCCTTCGAATCCAAGCTGATTACAATTAAATAATTAAATATATAGCAACAATTGTTCAAAATATTAAATTTTTTTTTATTTTTAAATAAATATTTTCAATAAATAATTTTATTCTATATAAACTAGAAAATTATTTTAATTCTTATATATCTAATCAATATGTCCATGCACGCGACCGAAATAGTAAATAGGGATAATAAATCATATGTCGATTATTCTCGTCATTTCAATCATTGGCTAAGTATACCTAATTTAATTATAAATATTGCTGTATAAATATTAAATAAAACATGATTCCGATGTAAAACAAGTAAATATATATATTTCTACATAAATGCGCCATTCGATTCAATTAGACACACAAATAATGAGAAGAATTTAATGTGGAATACAAAAAGCTGACGGTCGACGGACAGCATCACATAATAAATGTCAGAGATGTTCATGGAAAATCACAACATGCTGTGCGAAAATTAGCCACACATAATATATGCGCATAATACAACAAAACAAATCACAGGCAAACCTTATGTATAATACTATGTGAATATGTTATGGTTATAGGTATGTATGAATATCTATGTATGGGACGTATATATTGTATTTATTGAACCTGAAGCCGATGGCCAACATATGCCAGCTGTCATGAAATTTGTGCTACGAATTAAAAAAAGAACAACAAAAAACAATACAGAAACGAATTTTGCGTGGGCGAAAAACAGCGGAAATGAGCGGTGAATTTTATAAAGAAATGAACAGTACAAATGTTTACTAATTCCCAACATGATATAAGCAACAGTTCACATATTGCAGTTGCATTTAAGCGAAATGGGAACGAATATGCCCATTGGAATGACACTACGAATGGAAATAGTAGAACTAGCGAATCTACAATGCAAATGGTGCGACTTATTAGTAAACGGCCAGGGGTGAAATATCATTCTTGGAGCAGTTGTAGTAGTAGTAAAAGATAAAGATATAGCCTAAAGCCGAATATACAATAGCAAGAATATATTCACATATTCAAAAATATATGCAAGAGTTTATAGCACAAATTGTTTGCCAGTTTGCTTACAGCCATATAGTACACACAGTTCTATACACAGTGAAGAACATACTATATATATTCTGTTTTATCTTTACATTTGTTTATGTACGACTGAAAAATTTTGTGAAGATACTGCCTCAAACTTTTTTAAATTGATAATAGTTTGTTGATGGTTAAAGTCATATACATATATGTATATTCTTAATCTCTGTCTCTTTCTTGTACTCTCTACTTATAAAACAATATAGAAGGTGCACATGATTCTATATGTATAATTACCTGATGATAAACGCAGCTGCCACATTACGCACCTTGGGGCACTTGAGTAGAGCCACAACAGTCAGAAAGTTGCCACAAATGCCAACGATCATGATTAGAAAGGTCATGATCGCGGCAAAGGTCAATAGCGACTGCGAGAAGCTGAAAACAATCAAACAGATCAATACAATTAATTGTATAAAATCATATGGTATCGATGGTTTTTATTTTGGGGGGTTGCAGTATCTTTTGAGTGCCCTCGAGTGTAGGCCATTGTGAATATTGCGATCATTGCGATCATTACGACCTTTAGCCTGGCTGGGCCTATCATAAGCACAGTGCTTCCGCTGGCTATGAAACTGCAGACAATGTTGACATGCAATCCTTCCTATACATATATATATATCTGTATACAACTATATATGTATATACAGTGTGTTTGTGTATGTGCTATCTGTGCTGAGCTCTGTGAGAGAGGCGCTTGAAATGGGCCGCGTAATATTAACGATCTGTTATCAGACCTTTCACACAGCGCTATAATTAACCCAGGCAGTCACTGATAGGGTCGAGGGCAGGCTATGCCCTATAGTATAGTATAGCACTAGTATAGCATCTTATGCCATAGTATCGCATATGAGTATGTGTATATAACTTACCCGCTCTCATCGACTCCATCCAGATCCAGGCTGTTGGTGGGCCCAGCCGGTGGCATGGAGACCATATCGTTGCCATAACCCAGGCCGGGTGTTGTGTCGTCACTCATGCTGTAGTTTCGACAAAATACAGTGACAATATAGTGCGTGTATTTGAAAGAGCAAAAGAGGGATAGAGGGAACTGATCGATGGTTGTATCTTAGTGTACGGTACCTGTCGCCTGTGACTTGTTGTATGTTAACTATTCGATTTTGGATTTGTGCCTAATCAAGAATGTATAGTTCTACAACCGAGCACCGATCACCGATCACCGATCACCGATCACCGAGCACCGAGCACTGTCAACTGACAACTAAAACTCTGATCGTATTCTGCGCAACCCCGGGGCTTCAATCCGGATTGGGTCTTACATGAAGTCGCTCAGCTTTTGTTTTTTTTTTTCAATTCCCCGTTTTTTTTTTTGTTTTCGCGCTGACCA
>JBANCZ010002889.1:0-14209 GCA_037040025.1 Sphaerogastrella javana
TGAAGTTGCACAGCAAAAGCTGCTGTAATAGAAAATACCCTGTGCAAAAATATGCATATTGTATGTGATGTATATTTATTAATAATTTTACAAAATGCATAAATAATAATAAAATAATTAATAATTTTAATAAAATTATTTAATTCATATTATATATATGCTTATGTATTATATTAACATTATTAAATAATTTATTTTTGCTGACTTTTTGATCATACTACCCCTTTTTCACTGAGCAAATTTTACAGCAAGAAGAAGAGTGGAAAAGCAGCGGCAACTACGCATTTTCGATATTCACTTTACACTATTCTTCGCTTTGGGTAGCTGTTTACATGGCGCATCAAAACAAATACAGAATCAAAACAGAGAAGAGAAAACACAGAACAGAAAACTGTAAACCACGCGCCACTTGTGTATTCAAATTAAACAAAGAGAAACTGTTATATTTATACACTGTAAACACGCGCTAACGATAAGAGAGCGATTGCTAATGATTTGCTGTTAACTTAACAGAATTCTGTTACTTCCTTTGCTCTGAGTATGCGTACAGCTTAACAGAATTCTGTTACTCCTTTTCTTCTGGATATGTAAATGCCGCACTGATTGGAAAGTGGCTTAACAGAGTTCTGTTACTTAATTTGTTCTACTTATGTAAATCAGCAGAATTCTGTTACTTCTTTTGCTCTTTGTATGTAAATACCGCTCTCTGTGGAAATCTCATGATTTCGTTTCTGAGTGATGATTTTGATAAATGTTAGTTAGTCGCAGAAGCAAGCTTTAACTAAAGTCTATTAAAGCTAGTACTTCAACTGTATTATTTGCACAGATTTAATGTGATACCCTCACCCTCTCTCTCTCTCTCTCTCTCTCTCGGCGTCTTTATCTACATCACTGTTATTAACATTGGAGGAGCTTCTTCCTTGTCTGCAGCAGCTCAACGCTTGACTGCGACATTAGCGAATTTCTTAGGAAATATTTCAAACAATGGCAAGAAAACATTAAATTTGCATATTACATCAACATGTTGCATGTCTACAGTATGTTGTTGTTGTTGTTGTTGCTGTTGTTGTTGTTGCTGTTATTGCAGTTGTTGAAGCTGCAACGAATTGCTGCAAGTAAACACATACATACATACATATGTATGTGCATATGTATATCTATGCAATTGAGTCAGATGCCCTGCACTTGCGTTGCCGCCCATGCCACGCCCACTGCATGCTAAACGAGGCATGCCACAACAACAGCAACAACAACAGCAAAATATGCAGAAAAAAACAAGCAAAAGAAAAGCAAAAAAATCCATGGAGATGATGATGAAGAAGCAGCAGCAAGTCGTAAGACCAGGAGCTCATTATCATTGTCATCATCATCATTATCATCGTTATTATCATTATCATCATCAAATTCTTTATCATCTTCTTATTTATCTAATTCATCTTATTCATCTTATTCAACCCCTTCATCTTCATCTTCATCTTCTTCATATTCATCTTCATCTTCATATTCATCTTCATTATAATCTTCATCATCATCATCGTAATCATCATCATCATTATCATCATTATCATCATCTTCATCATCATCTTCTTCATCATCATAAGCAGCAGCCGCATTGCAATCAGCGTTGATTGTGTGAATAGTATTCACATTGAGTGCAGTGAGTGCACCGAGTGAATGCGTGAGTAACTCGGTTAGCAACCTGCAATCTTTATGAGGGGCGGGGGGAAGGTTAGCTTCGACTTTTGCCTTGTTTTCATAAATATTTCATAATTTTAATAAGCGAACTCTAAGCTGAACTGAAAGCCCTTTAATATGGCATCTATATACAGATATTATATACATATATGTACGTATATGTGTATGTGCGTGTGTGTGTGTGTGTGTGTGTGTTTGTATGTATGTGTGTATGTGTGTATATGTATTACATGCATGTAAATATAATTTCATGATGCAAAGTTTAATTGCCATTTCCCGTTTTAATGAATTGTTTATGATATACAAAAAAAACCAACAACAACAACAACAATATGGCATATCAAGTGCAATGGGAGCCAGAGGCAGCCTGGGTCATGGTAACAACAACAACAACAAACAACACTAACAATAACAAAAAAACAAAAACACAGACACACACACACACTCTCATATGTGTGTGTGCACTCAGGCTGGGGCCAATTGTTGTGCCCATTTTCATTGCTTCCGTTTGCCGCTATGGCAGCTACTGCAACTGCTGCTGCTGCTGCTGCTACTGCACTTGCCAAACGGCCAGCATAGAGGGACAGCAGAGCTGTTAAACAAAAGGGGTTGAAGGGGTAGAGGAAGGTGGGTGCAGCGTGAGGGGGGGGAGCTACATACAATTGTTTGCATGACTAACGGAAATCGTTTTCATTTGTTTAGCGCTTTTTGCTTTGTAGGTGCAACTACTATACACTTCTCTCTCCCTCTCTCTCTCACTCTCTCTCTCTCTTTCACGCACGCCCTCTAACGGCGATATCTAACAGTGGCTCCATCTAGCAGAGACGCATTTAGCGACAAGGGCATGACTTTTCAATGCTTTGACTGACCGCAATGGGAGAGAGAGTAAGAGAGAGAGAGAGAGAAAAAGAGAGAGAGAAAGAGAGAGAAAGAGAGAGAGAAAGGGTGAGAAAGAGAACGAGAGAGGGAGGAAGGTAGTTGATGGAGCTGCCTTTGTTGTTGTTAGCTTGTGCTTGGGGTTTAGCCTTGGCCACAGCAAATACTCCATAAAATAATATTGTATAGGGTATTTATATGGCATGACAATGCCGTGCCGCCTTATTACAGCTTAAAAGGGCAAGCGATAATACGAACAATTAAACATAATGTTACACAATTCAAAGAAAATAATAAATCAATCATTATTGCTATAACATGCGATTCGATATCAATAATAAATAATAATTTGAACAATATTAAATATAAATAAAATTATATTACATACAATTATAAATTAATTAAATAAATTGAATACTTATAATATAAATAAACAAATAAAAAATGATAAAGAAAAATTGATGTATAATACAAAAATTAATTATATAATATTATAATAATAAAATAAACATATTATACAATAAAATAATTATGTGATATAATAATATTAAAATAAATATATAATTCAATAAATTAATGAGTGAAATTATAGTGGCATAAAAGAATAATTAAATAATATAATATAATAAACATTAAATAAGTATAATATTATAATAATACAATAATATAATTATATAATATAGTATACAATTTAGAATTTAGAATTATAAGTATATGGATTAAATGTATAATTTTAATTTAATAATAAAATAATACAATACTATAAAAATAAATTAATAATATACATATGATAATAATATAATGATATTATTATACTTATATGGAATATTATAAATGTTATATGGTATATTATGGTATATTATGTGGTATATAAAAAATATATATAATTATAATAATAAATTTTATATTCGAATTATTTATTATATAATATAGCATAATAAATCAATATAATATCCTATAATATCATATATATTCCATAACAAGTCCCACCTATAAAAATACTCCAAAATTTATACGTAATTTGGCATGATTCAACAAATTATTTCGGCATAATTTGCGGTACGCGCATCTACAGAAATAAACCTGACTACCTCAACAAAATTGTCATAAATATTCCAGTAAATCAACTTAGTCAACATTATCAAACAAATTGCTACAAAAATTAAAAAAAAAAGAACAAAAAACACAAAACAAGAACAACAACAAGAAGAAACATGTAACTTTTGTTATCAGAAATGCTTGGGTTCTATTGCAATATTGCCTTAATGTTATCAGGCGAAAATTCAGCTCAAGTATAAGGTTGACATCATGCCCTATACACATATATACATACATATATATACATATACATACGGACGCACGCATACACACGCACACTCATGCATTTGAGTGTAAGGCAAAGAGGGAAAATATGAAGTAAACACAAATGAAATTTAAAATGTGGGCAACGCGTTGGCGTTTTGGGTGGTTTGTGGATTGTGGATGGTGGAATGTGGATGGTGGTTTGTGGATTGTGGCTTAGCTAAGAGCGAAGCGTGCAGTATGACATCATAATGGCAGCCAATGGCTATACTATGAGTGTGTGTGTGAGTGTGAGTGTCAGTGTGAGTGTGACTGTGAATGTGAGTGTGAGTGTGAATGTGAGTGTGTGAGTGTGAGGGTGTTAACTGTGGGCCATGTGCTAAGTGCATGTTGTCAGCGTAAGGCACATATGCTAATACTCATAACAATTATAATAATAATAAAAATATTATAATAGTAAAAACTCATGAAAATTTTTAATGAAAATTTAGTCAACAATGGCTAAGCAATTTAAGCTATAATATTTTATATTTTAGCAATAAAAGAATATAAATCTTAAACAAATAATATGGAAATTTTTAGAGAAAATTTAGCCAACAATACCTGAAAAATTTTAGTTATAATATACATATAGAGATAGAATATAAATCTTTAAAAAAATTCTTCTATTTATTTAAATTGCAACAAATCAAAATTATGCAAATTTTCGTTTATAGTCTATAAAACAAATTGGCAAATTTTAATTAAAATAAAACTTTTCGTATTTTATTTCTGTTTTTTTTCGTACCAAAAACTGAATCCCTTACAACATCAAAAACAAAACAACAATGACAAAAACACTTTCCTTTCAACATACAACAATGAACAATATACACTATACTCTGTTCTCTACCCTTTACAACAATCCCAACCCCCAACAATAAAAACCAACAAAAAAAAATCGACACGCAAAAAAAAACTATGTGAAAATATATATAGAAAGACGTGGCGCCCTGGCATCAGATGTGGACGCACATGAAACGCCTCTCGCACGCCTCCAAAGTGAACTCGACGAGCAGCCTGACGGCACAAAAAACCGACGTGGGCGTTGGCCATCATCACCTGACGGCAACAACAACAACAACAACAACAACAGAAAAAACATTAACAACAGGGAACATGAAAGCAACAACAGTGACTGCAATTAATAATGGGACTGGTCAGAGAGGAACAATGCCCGGCAAATGCATTTTGTTTCCGGATAAGACGTCCTCACTCAAAAGTTCCATGTACACGCAACAGGTCTACTTCAGGCCCGATATGGTAGGCGATATACTTACATATATGCAAGAGGTTCTATATATAGAATCCAATTGTTCTATAGTTGCATAGATTTACTTTTGGCATGGTTATGGTTCTTACTAGTTAGTACAACTGTTTAGCTATACACATACACATATATATCTATACATGTACGTATAGTTATATATACATTCTTTATATATTCCCTTTTTGGTTTTGGTAAACTATTGTACAAACTGAACTTTACGCAGTTCTGTTCGACCTTTGGATTCTTTTTCAACTATTCGAATTTTTTGATCTTTTTTTTAGCAAATTTTCTCACTTTCTTTTGGCACGTTAAAAGATTTTCTTTTTGATTATACACTTCCATTTTCTTGACACAATTTTCATTTATTTTTATATTTTGGGTTTATGGTTCACAGTTTGGCTTACTATATACACTTTATAATATATTTTCATATTATATATTCATATTAAAAATTTCAGCCCGACTTTAAAGCATGGCAAAAAATCGTAATTTCCCTTTGAGTTTTAAAGTTTTTGCATAGAAATTGTATAGAAAATGCAGCAAAAGCTTAACGTAGCATTAAATGTAATAATAATATAACTATATATATAGAAAATTGAGTATGAACATTATGAAGCTCATGCAACTCCATTCAACAAATTGACTTTGCCAAGGCAACCGCAAAGCACATAATTTTCCAGCTTTTTCGCATGCAAAGTTCAGTTTTTATGTGTTCTTTTATAGTAGGAATACTTCATATATACATATATACATATATATATATGGTTTATATATGGTATATATATATGGTACTTCAGTTTGAAGTACCTTTGTAACTTGCTCGAGAGCCTTGCAAATGCCGCACATCAAAGTAAAGTGCACAATTTCTATGCAAACAATTTTATTTAAATCAATTCAGCTTAAAATAATACGAGTATGTGCTTTTTTAAGATGATTATTATTTATTTTGCCTAAATTTATGGATTTTTATCTAAAGAAAACTTTAAAAACCCTTACACTGTTAATAGTAGAGCAATTTAACAACGGCGATGTTAAGTAACAGCGGCCTGGCTAAAACTTAACAGTTTCTCAACTTAACAGAGAAGAAAAGGGAAACGTAAGAGCTTGGCATGTTTTACTTACATCACCACTGTTAACAGTGCAGCAATTTAACAGCGGCTCTGTTATATAACAGCTGAGTGGCTGTAACTTAACAGTTTTGCATTTTTAACGCATGCTAATAACATTGAAAGCTTTTGCATCTATTGATCAATGATTTATGAACATTTTTGCAATTATTTCAGACAAGCAAAGTGCATTAGAGCAATCTGTAATCTGTTTAGGGTTAATTCCAGGCCAAAGTGAGCATTTATGGTGTTTACAGCAAAAATGTCAGAATGAAAAATTGCGAGTGTGCATTATTCGATTCCTATAAGCCATATAAGCATGCCAGCCAGTTACGTGTTGGTAATAAACTATGGCTAAATCAGCTCAGGGTCATAGCGTAAAGTATAAACAAACGCTCGTTAGCCAAGAATAACAGAATCACGGCTAAACAGTGTTACAAAAAGTAACAGAATGTGTGTAAAGGCTGTGAAAAATGACACATAGAATTGAAGGTGTGGGCCCAGTTCAAGTTATTTGGTCTATGGTTAAAGGTCGCCATATGCAAATTTGCTATACCTATCTTCAACTATATATATATATATACTTACAATGTTAAACGATCTTTAGTATGTATTTTCAGTTTAACCTAGCAGCTTAGCTGACATTTTGAACAATAGGAAAAACTGGCCGGTCGCTTCATTGTTTCGTCTCTTTCTCTTTCAGTCGTTTGGGCTTTGTTGCTGTACAAGTTTTTCAATATCACAAGACACATTTAAAGCTTCATTAACATAATTGATGCGCCATTGATGCGGCTCTCTGAGCCATTATATTGTCTTCCCTGAGATCCAAAACCCCAGCCCCAGCCCCAGCTTCAACTCGAATCGGAGGCAAAATGTTGTACAGGTTTTCCGGCGCATGCGCAGCCGCACAGTGGAACCGGTTTACATTTGTTGTAAACGTAAACTATCAGCCTGACTGACTGGCTGACTACCTGCCTCCGGCTCAGTCACAGTCACAGTCACACTCACAGTCACAATCACATTCGACCGTCCCTCTCTCTCTCTCTCTTTCTCAATCCCAACTTTAGTTTGAGTCTCTCTGTCTGAGTCGGAGTCTGTTGTGTCTCAGCATCTGTAATGAGCTGTGTCAGCTCCAAAAGATTCGCTTTGTATTTTTAGTGTTTTTTTTCTGTCTGTCTCTTTGTCTGTTAGTCGTACACTGTAATTTTCAATTTCATTTTGATTTGCTGACGCTTTGTCAGACCAAATCGCAGTGGAAGTAGAACAGGTCTACACTGTATAGACTTTTCCATGCGATTTTCGTTTACTTTTTTTTAATGGGCAGCCAAACCACAACAGATTGCAAATTTCAAGAGGAAATTGCTCAGACTCAGGCCGTAAACCGTTCAGACTAACATATATAACCCAATTACCATTAGAGTGCTCATGATTCGATTTAATGTATTTTTAAATTTAGTTTGTACTCAGCGTAAAAGTTTTTAAAAGGCTTTAAAAAATCATGTAAAATTTTCTATGATATAGGGTATTACTTATAAAGGAGCATTTAAAAAATACTGTTAAATACTGTATATAAAAAATACTTTTTAAAATTATATAAAAAGCTTCTACATTAAAGTAAATGAAAATAATATATTAATGCAAAAATTCTATTGAATGCTCTTACAATAGTTTCTATAGACTTCAAAATTAAATTCCAATCATTAATACCATCTCACATAAAACAGAAGACTTTTCTTATATACATTAAAGTATAAAAGTCTTGGGACCCTTTCAAATTGATTAATACATTCTATTAAAATGATCACTCATTGTCTTAACAAGCTAGAGGAATCTTTGATGAAAAGCATATAATTAAAAAGCTAAAAGCCGCTAGATTTGATAGGGTTGCCGCTGTTCAGTCTGTAAAAAAAAACCGCTAGTAATTACAAGCTATTGGGCAAATTCTGTGTTCAAAAAAAAAGAAAAAACAAAAATCCACATGGCTATTAATTATATGGGCGTCTGTTTAAAATGTACGCAAATGTACAACAATTTTTTTAATGAAATTTTCAGCGCATGCCGTATTTTTTTTATTTTTTGTTCTTAGCGGTTTTTTTTGTTGACTTGCATAAAATGCCTTAGCGATATCAATCAACAATATTTCGTATAGGGCAAAGCCATAAACTTCGATTTTCATGTACATAAATAATGACGAAAATCAAGCATAGAATGAGAGTTATTATACCGAATTTTGAATACCTTATAGAATATTTTAAGTGAATTTCAATATTTGATTTTAATTTGATTTTTACTATGGAATATTTCTATATAATCTGGGCATTATATAAAGGCGAATGTGTGTCATATAGAGCTGCAAACCTATCGATAGTGTCGACAAAAAAAAAAACCATCGATACTATCGATAGTGCAATCGATAGTTTTAGAGCTCTAGTGTTGTGTAATCAAGTGCAATACTTTATATAAATAATACTTACATTTTTTGGGTTTCAATTAAATCGGTAATCGATTAATGTGCACCATATGTTTAATCGTATCATTCCTAGTCATATTATCACCTGCAATACCATATATATTTTACCATTGTGTATGTAAGACCCATGGCAAGAGTATACCCTTGAAAAAGTGTGCTTGATGGCCTGCAGGGCAAACAGGTTCCTTGGGCGCAGACAAAAAGCAGCCGCAAAGGCATGAGCCGCATTAATAACATAAATGGCAAAGCCACAAAGAGTATACATAGAAGTATAAATATATATATATATACGTTTATATATATATTTGTATATATACATAGACGTATGGCAGTCATACATAATGCAGCCGCAGCCAGCGAAATCTATGTATATATAAAAGGCAATTTATTGTTGCGCCTTGTAAAAAAAAGTGCAGTAAAAAATAAGCAAGGCCCAAGATTGGGCATATGGACTGAGGGAGCTGCTAGGGGAGGTGGCATATGGAGGGGCAAGTGGAGCTGTCAGCTGTAGTAAGCTGCTGCGACACAAAATTCAATTCAATGTCATTTTTCTAGATTTTTTCACTTTTGGCTTTTGGATAAAGAAAAAACCGTCTTAAAATCATATTTGATATTCAATATATGCCTTCAGGCCGTGCCAGGGATATATATTGTTATATATATATATATATATTGTATGCAGTATAAATCAGCACTAAAAATCAAGTGAAGATTTAGATTAAGGTTGAGTATGAGGTTGAGAAAGAGAAGACCAAGACTAAGGCAATTGCATTGGAAGGTTCTTTGAGGCAGCAGGAAGTTCAAATTTAAAGAGCGCAAAAATTGTTTATAGAACAATGGGACAGAGTAAGAGAAAAAGATAGATAGAGAACAAGAGGGACATACAGAGAGAGAGAGAGGGAGATGGAAAGAGTTTCAGTTTGCACTGACAGCTGTTCGCCTCTGAACGAACAATGGGCCCGGGTATTTCCACTTGATTTTTCCTTTTCTTTTTTGTGCCTTTTCATACATTGCCATTTCCATTCTCCATTTCCATTCTCCATTCCCTATTCTACATTCTCCCTTTGCATTGGATATTGCCATTGCCATTGCCTGGGCTCAATGCAATTGTCCCTCTTGGTAAATGTCAACCCAACAGCAGCAACAGTAACAGCATTCAGGTCTTTTTTTCGACATATTTTCCATTTGGTATTTGCCATGGTTCGTTAGGGTTTCTGTGTCCAATTGTTTGATATTTGCCTACAAGTTTCGTTTATTTTTTTTTTATTTTTTTTTTTTTAACTGATATTAATTTTGATATTCTTTTATTTATTCGGAGTTGGACATCGATGGTCGTTGGGTAAAGTTGCATTGAAATGCGGCCAGCCACATGTTGCAATGTTGTCACAGTTTAATTAAAACTGCAACAAAAAAATACCAAAAAAAATACAGAAAATACCAAAAAAAAAAAAAAAATACTACAAAATAGAACAAAACAAACGGATTTTATGTGGAGAATAAAAAAGAAAATCTATTAACTTTACACATGGCTTGGGGTTTTAATGCACATTTAATGTTTATCGTATCAAAATTGAATTTTTTAGTTTATTTATAAATGAATTTATTACAGCAAAAATAAAAACTTATTCGCTAGGAGCGCTTTTAGATATACAGTAACATAGATCTCTCTCTCTCTCTCTCTCTCTCTCTCTCTCTCTCTCTCAACTGATCTATAGATGCTCTGCTATCTTCACTCTGCACTATTCATATAACACTTCATCTACTCACACTCTTCAACTGTGCTACCGCCTGTCCTTTGCACTACTGTGCTACAGTCTCTCTGTTGCTCTCTCTATACTATGTGCACTCTGCACTCTTCACTCTTCACTCTTCACTACGCAGTGGGTGCATGTCCGTTAATTCTTTCTTCGTGTCGCCCTCTCCTTCTTTCGCTAAGCTCATGCTGCATTGCTTCGATTTGCAGAGTTTAGTTGCGTCTGAACGACCGAACGGAGATGTCATGTGGGGTTTGTCGTTCTGTTGGTTGCCTACGTGTTAAAGTGAGACAGAGGGAGAAAGAGAGAGATAGATAGAGGAAGAAAGAAAGCTTTATCTTTAATGTTTTGCACAATTATATATCAGCATTTCATTTGACATTATTGGCTATTTCTTATCGATACGTTTACAGATTAATAATAAATTCCTTGCTCATTAATCTAACGTTTAAATTAGTTCACTTGGTATTTAGTTGTTTATTTGCACAATATTACTCATCATTTATTGCTATTAATTTATAATAATTTACATTATATTTATTATCATGTATACAAATTAAGTTATTTTATCATTTCCATATTATTTAGTCTGTCCTTACTAAAATTCTTGGCATAGTATAGTATAGTATAGCCCATATTACGTCTTATATTATACCTTTGTAAAAACTCCCTCTCTATTTCGTCTTCGATTCTAGGGCTTCTCCCATTGTACGCCCTTTGTATGTGGCAGCACTTCAAAGTGACCGCTGCTCGTACGTACAATGGGCCCAAAACACCACCTCAGACCCAATGCCGAAGCTCACCCACTTTCATTTATTGGTCTTCTAATTAGCGGAGTGACCTTAATCACTTAAGAGTTTACATAATATACCCCCCACTCCCCTCTGTAAACTGAAAGTGCTGCAACTCCCACATGCGGCAAACGCTAATTGTTTGACTCTGTTTGACTTCTCTTTCCTCTCTCCCCTCTACAGCCCACTTGAACTCTTTCAATTTGTGTGGCGCCTAATGAGAAACTTTTTCACAGTGACGTAATGAATATACAAATACGATACTGATAAGATAAGGCAAGCTGATATTATTGTTGATTCGTCAGGTTGCATAGTCTAAAGCCAAAACGAATTTCAAAGTCAAAATAAACTAAAACTAAAAATCGAAAAAAATAAAAGCGAAAAAATAAGCTATACCAAAATTAAAAGCAAATTTTTTTAGGAGTTTTTTTTCGGGCCACGAGCAGTTGGAATATTTTATACCTTATAAAGACCATGCTGCCCAAATTTGTCTAAAGTTTAAGATATTCTACCATATACAGATGGAATTTCGAGTTTCGTGATATGTTTTCGTGCTTCTTTCAGAGGTGACAATACGAATGTTAGACTGTCAATGGGCATTACTTGTATATTTTATGGTTTGTTTTGCTTTTCGTGTAGGTTGCAACACGCTAAGAATATAGCGTATAGAATAATCGATGGGTTCTACGTTTCCGCCTTTCAAATTCTTCAGATCGTCATATATATCGATCACAATCCCACCAATTAGCTGACAAATTACAAACGCCACAAAAAAAGAAAAGAAAAGAAGAACGGAAAGATTGGAATGGGTGAGGGGAGGGGGGGGTTGGTAATGTGAAGATGCTAACAATGCCACGCTTTGTGCCCAGGGTCAATGTGTTGCATGTTATTTACACCATGCAACAGGCCCTCGATCATATCCAACTGACACTTGGCAACAAGATGAAAGTCCCATGCTGTAAACAACAAATGCAACCCATTCGGTTCGATCGTCTGATTCTTGTTTTCTCTCTATATATAACGTATAATTTTTATGATAATGCTAATAACAGCTCACACATCACATTCGACCCAGCCCAGATCCGAACAGACAGAGACAGAGCGACAGAGCGACAGAGAGACAGAGAGAGAGAGTGAGAGATAGCGAGAGTACAGAGATCTGATCTGAGCAACCCTTTAGCGTCTACTCCCGCATAACGGAAGTGTTGAGCTAATTAAGGTCTGTGGCCTTCAACAGTTCGACGGTCTACACTGTGAAAAAAAAGATTAATAAATATATTCAAAGATTCAGATATTAAACTTATTTAATATTTATATATTTACAAGTTCATAATGCATATTTAATATATAAATTATAATAAGAAATATTTTATTAAAAATTTATAAAAATATTTGCATATTTTTAAATATATCTATATTCTTAAAAAAATTATATAATTAATTTTCTGAGTATACGTTTTGCAGACGCAAAAACCATTTGTTCGCACTTAATTAAATGTCCAACTGTGAAACATATCTCATAGAGAAATAAAATGTCGAATATATACTATATACGTATATATAGTATAAGAATCACATAAAAAATAATATATCTATAGCTCTTAATGACGTGGGTGAGGTTTGGTGATCGGTAGAGCTCTCTGGTTATAGATTTATTGAAATTCCCATTAGGATGCTCTCATTGCACATGGCTTGTTTTCCTTATAAACAGAAGTTCATTTCACTTTATATATAGTATAAATATAATTTATACTCAACTCAATGCTAATTAATCATGTGTTTTTTATTTTCTTTCTAGGTAAGTGTAAAAAATATGAACAATTGACGTCAGTAAGTTATTATATATTCTTCAAAACAATATATATTCTAGGGTATTTTATAGTTCTGATTAAATATCATTGAGTTATGCAGTTTGCGGTGCCTTTGGGCTTGAATACTTCCGCATTTGCTTATCGATAAGGCGATGTGAGTAATTTCTATAGAGGAAGCAATGCAGTTCTTCTTCTGCTTCTTCTCCTTCTTCTTCTTTCTCTTCTACTTCGCCTTCTTCTTCTTGTTTTTGTTGTTGTTTTGTTATCAGCTGATTTGTATTTGAGTTAAGTTCACATGGTTTAGCATCGCGTGAATAAGTTTTTTACCGTTTTGATTTTGTTTTTTTTCCATTTTTTTATAATTATAATTTTTTTCATGTTTTTTTTTCTTGAGGTTTGATTAATAGGGTGGGGCGTCTTAAGTACGTAAGCAGGAAGTTACTCGTATTTACAAGCATGCAAAGACCCCAACTACAACAACAAGAAGAATGAGGAAGAAGACCCAAAACTGTGTTGTTCGATAGAGTGGATTCACTGTGTGGGAGATAATCAATTAAGCAGCATGAAGTCAAAAGAGAAAGGCAAATAACGGGGCACAGACAAGAGCCAGGCATAGGAAATGAGAGCGTGCTAAATGTATAAAAATAACAACAACAACAACAACAACAACAATAACATGAACACAATAGATCATAAAGTAATGAGTGCTGAAAATTACAATAAAACTGTAATTAATGTGTAGCGAATATACGCGGGTGGCTAAATAAGTTCGTTAGTCTTTCAACCCAACAATCTTTGCTAATTGTATAACAGTTATGGACTTATTAAACCAACCGCGCATCAAAGACCTTTTGCAATTGCTCAATTTTGCAAAGAAGCAAAGACACAAACATAAACTCTCACACACACACACGCACATATTTACACACAGTTCTCTCAAACGCACACACACATTGACACGGAGCGCTCTCTAATGCCCTCACACATATGCATACATTTGCGCTCTGTTCTCAAACGCTCTCATTGTGCCTCACTCTATTCTCAATCTCCGCTTAGCGCAGTTTCCTTCACACTTACACATACATGCGCGAAGTG
>JBANCZ010002890.1:0-14206 GCA_037040025.1 Sphaerogastrella javana
GTACTTCCCCAAAAATACTATTCTGTTCCGAAAAGACTATACTGCCCCAAAAAACTAAACACAGGGTCCCTACTGTCAGTCCCTACTGTTGGATATTTTTAATAGATAACAATCTGTAAGCAATAATTTAATATAGACAATTTATATAGAAAATAAAAGTCTCTTATCGAGGTTACATTACTACTAAAATAAATAGTTAAACTGTAGACACTGCACTAAAATGTTTAGATGGGTTTTACAATAAACCTTCCCATTTACACATAAACCTCGAGAAAGAAACACATAAAACAAAATTTTATAGTTTCAAGCTTGATATTTGATTATCGATTAACGATTATCGCATCATAAATACCAAAAGCCATAAGTTAAACAATTGCCATTCACCAGTGTTACGGCGATTAGTATTTCTTATGCACCTGGGTGGTTGAAAGTGTTTGAGTGTGTATGTTTGTGTATATATCTATGAATGTTTTGTCGGAAAAAATAAAAGATTAATTTAACTGGTATTTCCAGCAGATTTTTTTCAATTATTCTATGTGTAAAACTACAAAATACAACGAATAATGACTTGACAATTTTCCGATTTGAGCAAAACAAAATTACGTTCTCATTTCTTACAGTGTACAGGCTTCGCTTGGTTCTTGATATAAGACTATACGATTTAACTAAACAGACCTTGAAAACTGAAGACTTAGACCTTAACTTAAATTGAAACTGATACAGCGACTAAAACTTTAAGTGGGCTACAAAAAATTTAAAACATATTCCAAATTGTTTTATTTGGTGTCGCCTCTTGCAATATCTATTCGACAAATAGACAAAATACCTCTATAGAAATCCAAAAACTCAGGCAAAGTGTGATTTATTGCGCAGCTTCCAAACAAAAATCTTTACGCAGAGTCAGCGATTTTTATGAGTTCCAAAAAGAATTCTTGTGCTCAAGTAAATTGTGTGGAACAATGCTGTCAACTATTGCTAAAGTACGAGCCATAAGGCAGTTAAGTGAGGTTAAGTAAGCAGCATACTAATTCTCAACAAACTAATGATTTCCCTCTTCCCGACAATCAAATGTTATTCATTCATTCATTCATGCTCTTATGCGATTCGAGTCAAATAAAAACGCCATTTGTGCGGCATTAGTCTTGATGGGTTTTTCTACCTTCTATAGAGGTGTAGAGCATTATAGCCAAGTTAAAGAGTTCGTAACAAACAGCAATATATCCCGGTATGTATTGATATTGATTACAGCTTAAGACTTGGCATAGTATAAGGAAAATTAAAGAAACTAGGCTTTTTAAAAATTATAAACAAACTTCTTATTTCATCTTATATTTTTAAATTGAAACCCTCTAGTCGAGCATACCCTATTGCGTCCAACTTTTGGTTTCTCCCCGCCAAACATACAGTATTTACTTGGTGTTATTCTGTGGTCCAATCTACCATGTGTGTTCTGGGTTATAAGTACACACATCGAGTTCGGCGCGGTACGGTCGGACTTGGATATGTGTTGGTGCCATGATCTGCATTGAGTATGAGTATTAGTCGAAAATCGGTATGAATACAAATACTTGTACAAATAGATATACGTACGAATACAAATACCAATGCAAATACAAATATCTTGGCCATTACACAAGTTAAAGGCAGTCAACAATAAATTGCGTATCTCGGCAACCTTCAACTGTCGCTCGGCCTGACTATTTCTAAAAACAAAAACAAAAACAACACTACCACCAACAACAACTTCAACAACAATAAACTAAAATAGCAAGAAAAACTAAATAAAACACAAAAAACGAATTAACATAACAAAACGCAAGTGCAATTTGCAACAAACTACAAACTACAAATTCAAAAAGCCTAAGTGAGGCGTGAACAAAAACTATACACAGAAACAGACACAGACAGAGATACAGATACATATACATATACAGATTCATATATAGATACAGATACAGATACATATACAGATACATCTTAATATCTTAGGGTGTCGGTGTATTTATGTTTAAGTATGTGCCTCAAATGAAACGATCGAATGTTGAATACGGCTCTAAACTTTAGGCAAATTCATTAGTAATCACTTCACAGCCATTAGGAATTGGTACAAGTGCCTTAACACTCACAATCCCCCTCAACCTCAGATATGTCTAGTATCTGCAGCTTATATAAGTGTCTTAAATTATCTGTAACTATCTGTAGCTCCCTGTAACTCTTGCATAAAAATGAGGCTACTTGAAACCATTTATTTATTTACTATCAGAACTGTCTAATTTCTGATTTTCTTAAATTAAAGCTTAATGTATGGATTTTAAAAAGAGTTCCTAACGTAGGTATACCATAACAATGAGTTTTTCGGAATATCCCCGTTTCAAGCCTTCAATTTGCGTATGATGACTCTAAGAATGACAAGTGAGAACATCGATAAACAGAAATGAGAGTTGCGGGGATTCACTGTTCATATTTTAAGAAAGATGACAAGTAAAAACATTGTAACAGACAAATAAAAATATATTCAGTTGATATAGTTTATTTAGTGAACACACTTTGAAGTTTAGAAGTTGACTTAAAACCTGCAAAAACTATTAAAAATGTGTGCCTACAAATGCAAATAAAGAGGAAAAATGGGAAAAAAAATTGTCGCCAGGCTTTTAATAAAGAATTCTTATTTAATTTAAATTTCGTGTAGTTTTAATAGCATTTAAGAATAGGTTTCATGTTCCCAGGCTTGATTGGGCCTAACTCAAGCTTAAGCCCTACCGAAAAAACAGGTGTTTGATAAGTAAATATTTGAGAAATGAAGAAGGCAGCCAGAATTCAGATTTATGAAGCCACAAATAGCCTTTGATTGGAGTGAATACGCCTTTAAGTACTCAGTAGCTAGGCCAATCGGTAGTCAATCAGTTAGTCAGTCAGTCAAGTGCACAAATATTGACGCATCAATCAAGCGCTGGGCAAACATTGCGTATTAGTGATAATTTATTGAGTGCGACTCATTTAATTTGCCTAAAGTGCCCGGGCAAAGCACCATTGGCCGGACAAGACCACACATAATACAATAGACATTAACCCCATTCACCCATTACCCCCTTTTCCACAGTCAATCCACGAGTACTTCCATTTATCCGCTTGGGAAAGCCTCAGCGTTTGCTCAATCGAATGGCATTTCACTCATTAAACTGATTTGTGAGCTTGTTTTACGTATTTTTAGGTCGCGTTTAGTTTTAATTTTAGGTCTTGGCCTTATCGGCGCATTTATCTATGTGTTGCATTGGGAAATCCGCTCGAGCTGTGCCCTTTATTTGACTTACACTGCACAAAAACCCCATATAATTCATATAGTATTGAAATATACCCAGTGATAGGTTTTTGTGAATGAGACTATAAATTCCCTTTGTAAATGATATCAATACCTAATAAAACTCCAATGATTACTTTGCTTGTGGTTCTCAATCAGCGCAGCGGACTTTTCGTATTCGGAGGTACTACAAACAGTACTGCCGGTGCTATCCGAATGTGCCAATTGTTTATTTTACAAAAATTATATAATTAATTTAAACAATTATATAATATTTAACACAATTAAGCAAAAAATATATATAAATAGCACAGCTATTTCTGCAGAGTGTACTTCAGTTTACATAAACCTTTCACGATTAAGAAAATGATTTTCGGGTAGTTTGCTCTGTTCCAATAGCACCTGCTCCTCTATACAATCGACCACGGGGCGTTTGGTGTCCACAGCTACGGAGAGACCATTTCGTACCGCCGTAGATGATACCGTACGCATATCCTTGGCCAAGTCCAAAGCCCCAAAAACACGTATCATCATGGAGCCTGTGTCACTGCCATAATTACCGAATTCTCCGCTTTGATAGTCATAGGGCAGCAGATAGTGGAATTGTGGCCAGAATGTTTTCGTTATGAAGAATATACTGTTCGAATCGGTGGGCTTAAAATCCTTATGAATACCCCAAATAAAGTGTGCGGAGTTTACAAGGTTTCCTACATTTAACACGATCAAGCTGCGTAGCCAGAAACCTACGAACATGGCCACACTCAACGATTCGCCAAAGTACTGGAAGGGCGTATTCACTGGAAGCAGGACGTTCAGAGCGATATATAGTAGGACATAGTAGCTAAATATGATTGTGAGAGAGGGCGAGAGAAAGAGTGGAAGTGATAGAGAGAGAAAGAGATAATTATTTTAATACTACAGTTAAAAATTTTAAAAATAGTTGATAACATTTCAGCCAGTTCAGTTATATAGGGGCTAAAGCGTATATTTCAATTTGAGCTCACCGTTTCTGAAACATTACAACGCCATCTTTTTCTATATCGGACATATCCACATTCTTGAGCTCATCTAGTTGCTGTCGTGAATATCTCAAGAGATTTCCGTGAAGATGGGCATAGTAGAAGCTCTCTTTGCTGTAGTACGGATCTTCGTCCTTATGGAACATGGCATGATGCAAGCGGTGCGCCTGTACGCGACTATATATAGTGCCCTATTGGAATAGCAGATCAAAATCCATGTCAATATGGAACGAAATGGAATATGAAACATCTCGATATGCAATATACACAAAGTGCGGTTGATGTCTACGCTAAGTTAAGCTGCCGTTTGCCACGATTGGTTCTGAACATGCTTAAAAAGCTTTCGTCGGCGTTGCTGTCTTCGCTCAAAGCTTATAGCATTTGCCAGGGGCGTCAGCCGGCAACGGGGTCAGATACACTCACCTGTCCGGCCAATGTCTGGCAGAGCATAAGAAACACTCGCAAACTCGGCGTGGCCGTAAATGTGCGATGAGCCCATAAGCGGTGTACACCCACAGTCACCCCCAATAATCCCAGCACCGTGAGCAGTGCAGCTGAAAAAGTGTCGGAAAGCGGAAGGTATAATTAAAAATTTAAAACTTAACACCTTATTTAAAAGTCGACAATTTAACATTTTCCAATATCAAGTCGTTGAATAGACACGTATCATGTATATAGTATTTAAAAACATATACTTTACATAATGTGAAAAATATTTAATAATATTATTATGGTGGAAGTAACACTTTAGGATATGTAGTTTAGGGAAATATTAAAAAAATATGAAATAAAAAGCAATTAAACCATATTGAATACACACTCATTTGATTTTTAACGTATAAACCTGTATTTATATCTACATATAGGCTTTTGATACAGCATAAATAATTAGATTTATAATTGGACTTACTGAAGAATATCGTTGACCACGAGGTGCCTGTAAACGTTACGTAAATGCTGTAGATACCGAGAACGTATAAATGTATATAGAAAAGAATCAGAGGCCATATGGCATCCCGTTTTTTATACGCAGGGTCTGAGGCGGCATCCTTGCTTAAAGCCCGATCCATTCTGCTCGAAGCTTGTTTTGATGTGTGTATATAGACTGCTTCAGTGCTACTGAATGCAATTCAAGCAAGAGTCGAATGGACTTGCTGTATGCTATGGAGTGCCTAAAAGTCGGGACCCCGCATAAGATTAGCATGTTGAAATGGAATATATAATTCTACGAATATATTACGATTAAAGAAAGTGTACAACTTAGTGAGGTCTGACTGTAGAGCAGTAAATGAACTTTGTCTTAAAATTTTGCGGTCAAAATAGTTTATTGCCCCGGGGGGTAAGTAACAAAAGCAGACACATGGGCGTAGCCAAGCAACGACAATAGTAATAGGGGATTAGTTAGAATTATGACACTAAATTTAACTTAGAACTAACAAAGAATACAGCCTGGTTAAGGCACTATATTAATTCTGCATTTTGGCCAATTCAACAAGATCCTCTCGCGGCAAATCACGATCCCCGAAGCCCCAAACTTGGTCTTTGTGCGCATAGTCATCGCTCAGGAAACGTGTGCCATCCCCACACTTTGCCGCTCGCCGTTTCACCATGTCAGGTGAAACTGATTTACCTAAGAAAGTGAAAAATATTACAGGGTGTTAGCTGAGCGATATTTAACCATAAATTTCTCGGTACTTACGACCATTGGCCAGACCCACCCGGGCGCAAAAGTCTATGAAGGCCGTGGTAATGTTCAATGAATAGTTGCCAAACTCTCCGGTCTTGTAATCCCATGGGAATACATGATGATAGTTGTGCCAGCCCTCTCCCAGAGCTAGAAATGATACAATAGGTGCCTCCACGGGAGTAATATTTCTGTTGAATATAGACCATAATTATCAAATTAATTTTAAGACCATAAACGACTAAGAAACACCAATATTCAGATATATATTTAAATAAAACTTCACTTACTTGTCATATGGCTTGTTTCCGTACATATGAGCTACACTGTTCACAAAGAATGCAACGTTTAGCGTCCAGGTGAAGCGCATATTGAAATTGATCCAGAATGAAGTCCAGAGATCCTCCTGCCAGAAGTACCAGGGCACTAACACTGGTAGCGCAATGGAACAAAGCGCGAACAGGGGTATATAAAACTTACGCTGGAACATTACCACTGCATCCGCTTCAAGATCGGACATGTCAATGACTTTACGCTTCTCAATGACTTTTGGATGGGGCGTAAGGAATAGCCAGCCCACATGCGCAAAGAAGAAGCCTCGTTTAGCATTGTGCGGATCAGCATCTGTTTCAGAGAATTTGTGATGTATTCTGTGATCTAATGCCCAGGTGTAGGCGTCACGCTGAAAGGAGTTAACCATTTGGTATTTATTTCAAGATTCAGCAAAATTAGATTCTTAAATTTTTTAGTTGAATTACCTGTCCCGCGATGGAGAAAAAAAATGATAAGAGTATCCTCAAAAACAATGATGCATTGTAGGACTTGTGAGACCATAGACGATGTGCACCTGCCGTGATTCCAATTCCCGATATAAAAACAATACCAGCAACTGTGAATAGAGAAATGAACAAACATTAACTTTCTTTGTATTGTATTCAATTTAATATAATAATATATAATATAATTTTTGTCATGCTATATGATGAGACAGATGACATAATGAAATGGTTCTATATATAGAGTAATATCTATTTCCAATGAGCATGCGTCAGACCCTATCCAAACATTGCTATATATCCAGTAAATAGTTTTTCTATTGTATATGTATATATATGTATATATGGAAATCACCTCGATCGCCCCCCTGGTTATAAATGGTGCCAATTAAAGCGTTCATTAAATTTAATTGTCAATAGTCAAAGTTCAACGCACACAAGTTGGCCTAATTGATGTAAATAGTTTAGGTATCTATAGTAAATCTAGATCAAAAGCGGGAAATATTCGACTTTCACTTGAAAATGCGAGACGACAGCTACTTCAAATGCCAAGTTAATTACAATACAAAACCATTCTAAAGGAGGCGTTATTTTATCTATGTTATATGTATTATCAAGTAGATCTCGAAAACTATAAGAGCATGGAACATAAAACTCTACATGAGCGTATTGTAAACAGATCTGGATTCATTTGACTCTTTAAAACTATAACTAATAGAACAATCAAGTTATTTTCAACAAATATGCATTATTAGAATATTATTATACATCGATATTAGATTTGCATATAGAATACGATAGCTAGATACCTATGTACATTCCAATAGTTTCTGTACCGCTTTGTTCGTTCAGTGTATCTGAGACTATAATTAACGTTGGTCGTCATAATTACTAAAGGCAATATGCAAATTCTTACACAGTTTAAGTTTATTTTAAAGTTTCTCTATATTTTCTATATTCTATTTACTCATTAGTACTTAAAAAGGCTAAGCCCCTTAGTGAACAAGAACAACAACTGTTCCCGCATAGATCATATAGTCCAGGCAGTAGAGGTTATTCTATGAACCATAAAAATAATACAACTTGAACAAAGTCTTCTAGATAATACGTATGACTGAATATATATGATTAAGTTCTTATCGTTTAGTTTTTGCACAATCGAAATGAATTGAACCTTATGGCCAAGTAGTAGAAGTGCATGTTTATATGGTTAATATATGAATTGCCGTGGTAATTCTACTGATAACTTTGCAGAGGTTATATGAGTCAATCGGTTGTAGGGTTCCCAAGTAGAAGAGATTTTTATATACTTTATACTCAAACTTACCCCACAGGAATGTGTAGAGCTTGGCGGAGAATAGTAAGTAAATCCCATAGAGGGCACCAACGTGCAAGAACGTTTGAGCGAATAAATCAGGCCATCTGATCTGTGGATTGTAAACTTCCTCTTTATCCTGGCTATGCTGTTTCTCCTCTTGTTCCTTTATGACTTGCAACGTTTTAGCCGCATTCTCCTTGTATACCGCGTTTTCCTCCTTATACCCTAAACTATCATCTGACCTAATTGATTGGTCTGATGAAGTTTCTTTGGTCTCGTTCTGGTTATGATCGTGTACACGACAAGTAGCATCTTTGGCTTGGCCTCTGTGTCTCAGTTGGGTCTCTGGTGCCACTGCAGAGCTACACATGTCATTGAGAGTGCAGGTGGTAGCGACATTCTGCTCGCTGGACTCCTGTGGCTGTTTGCTGGGTGTCGGGCTGGATAGACACATGATGGTTTTCGGCTCTCTAGAAAAGATGATGGGCGACACGAGCGAAATGAGTGAGTCTGTGCACACAGACTTGCTAATTGAATCTAAAGACATAACAATCTCCAAACCCGTTAAATCATGTACTTAAGGGGTTTTATATATCCAGTTCAGTGGCTCACATGCTTGACTGTCTACACTTGAATTCATCAATAGCACAGTTTGCATAAAATATTAACAGCTATTTCTTACAATTAGTACTATAATACTCTCGACAAAGTTTTCTTTATGGCTTTATGTAATACCATACACTTTTCTGAAAGCCGAATTTGTTCAACATAAAAGACTCTACTTTGAATTTTAATGAAATGAATCTTAAATACGACGCCAACTACGTCAGCTTCCATGATTTCAACTCAAAAGGCACTAAACTATTTGTTAGCAGTACTTTCAACAGCAATACTAGTCCAGAGTCTCCTTAGGAACTGATAAAAACAGCCGGAAAACAAACACAATGTTATCTATGGTATTTTTCAGGGTCAAGCACAAAATGACTTTTAAAGTTATATTTATAGTTACTACATATAAAGCTGCCAAATAACTATTTCAAATATTTGATCATAAGTACACTTATATTAGTCAAACTCTTCATTAGACAACAATATTCGCTGCATACAGAGTAAAAATAGAGCAAGGCATTTATATATTGCTTTATCCTTTACCACTAGAGAAAGGGGAATAATATTATTCCATCTATGCTTTTTAATAGTTAACAAGTGCCAACACTGCCGAATTCAATAGTTTATCGAAAATGTTTGCTTCTATTTTATCTTTATGCTCGCTTTTGATACTTCGTTGAAATTTCAAGGGGAATTTCTCAATAAAAATATTCAAATATTCAGTCAGGGGGAATTTTATGTAAGAGCCATAATGGTGGAGCGGATCTTTAAAAAAATTAGAATAATTCATCATTCTTGAATGTGCCATTGACCTACATATTAAAGACTAAAGCACGTTTCACTGGAGCTCCCTCGACAGCACAAGATTGATTCAGAATGAATCAAACATAAATAGAAGACGAAAGTCCAAAAAAATATTCTGTGCAACAATTATGATATAACCCTTATCAACATCCCAACCAAAAGCAAAAGAAAGTCGGAAAAAAGGTAAAAATAAATTCGTAGAAAAAGCATTGTCATGATTGAATGAGGAAATTGTTGTTCTTGCCGGAGTACTAGACTGGGTTAAGCTCCATTAGCGGTGCTTATCAGTGGAGAAGCAAAACAAAAATTGGCAGACATTTTTATCTGTGTATCAGTTGCACGTAGTATTTATGTCAGCTATAAATTGGCTAGATAAGACCCTCTAACACCTGGCACACTACACGACAGTGACCATACGTCTAGCTGCTGTCGTTCATCGTTTTTCGTTAGTCGTTTACCGCTCGGTTCATTCAAGAAAATTAGGGTTTTTGGAGGTGGGCCACAACTGATAAACGAAAGCAGAGTAGACGATATTTGAAAGACCAGATGATAACAGGGCTAATTATGCGAGTGACTCACACTGCAGCTGTTCAAGTGGTTGGAGCAGGTGGATCAACTGGAGGACCCATTTTGTGTGACTAATGGATAACACCTGTGCTAGCTGTATAACGTTATATAACATACAAATACTTCTAAAAAGTCATCATTCATATGAAATATTGACTCTTAAGTCGCATTCGATTGGTTCCGGTCTCAGAGATAAGATAACACTTCATATGACTACAATCTGTCCGTCTGTCAGCTAACGAATGGCGGCCATGTCAACATTTTACATGGCACATAAATTACTTTCACACAATCCGCAGACACACATTACTCAGTGGGAATTTCCGATGTGATTTTTACATTGATTATATAGGAAAAGAAGTGAAGGCAATAGTTATAGTACTTGGCAAAGCAAGGACTTAATGAAAGCTGAGAATCTTAAAAAAGATCAATTGAACCGTCATACGATTTGGTGTTTGAAACTTTTAGTCCAGGTTTTCAGATCACAAAACTTAACTTTTAGACAACCTTGACTTGATTTCGCAACTAAACTGCAAACTGAGTCCTACTCAAACGACCACCCAGGGCGAGAGAACACACCCTTCTTATACGTTTTGGCGTTTAATTAGAAAAATGTAGAACATAAAACAGCACAGAACATGCTAATATGTTAAACGAAAGGAGACCTGGAAAAATACACAATAAAGAGAACTAGTAATAGTAATAGGAACAGGAACAGGAACTGAAACTGGAACCAAAGTTTGCTTTATGCAATTAAGGTAAATGGAAATGCTATAGTTGGAGTTAATTTTCCCTATTTTCTTGCGGAATTTGATCAACATTTTCATTGGGTGAAAGCACGCAACTTTAACACAAAATGCGCTTACAAGAATGGAAAAACTAAGGGGTGTATTATGCATAAATTATATTTAATATAGACTATTCGTTAGTTGCCATCACTATTTGGATAGGCAATGAGAACTAGCGACTGATACGATAGAGACAACATCAGAAATTCTATTAGCCTTAATAATAAATAATCATAAACAATAAAAGAGGCCAGCGCCCATTGAAAATGGGTGCGCTTATGGGTATGATAGGTTTACACAAATGTATGTCTCCTTTATATTTACCATCACATTATCATGTTTACGTATTGTCTCATAGATGTTCTGGGAAATAAATTAATTTTGAAATGCCGAAATACTAAAAGCTAACACCATCTTACCCGAAAAATTAACCACTAACTAAACACCAAAAGTTATTCAAGAAAATAATCTTCAAGGAGACAAGTTTACGTAGGAGTTCCTTAGATAATATTACAGGGTATTCTGGTATTCTAGTGTCGAGTGCGTACGGTTATTGCCTTTATTTTATTTATATTCGTTAGAGCACGACACTCACTCATTCGCCAAACTCAATCGACAGTTGAAAAAGTGGGGAAAAGGGGACATCTTATGGGAGAACTTGGACCTTGGACCTTGGACTCTGGCCATGAAATTGAACGCCCCTTGGTCGAGTTTGCCAATTGCGGCGACGATGAAGCAACAGAAACCATCGCTAAATAAATAAAATCAACATACAATTCTAATCAGCATGTCAGTTTGTTTTGTTAAATTTTTGATGCCATTGACAATTTTGATTGAAAATTTCCATGTTAATCGGATGTAGAACTAGTGTCTTTCTAACTATTCTTCTTTCGATTACATGAATAGCGGCACCAAACTTCAAGTGGATAAATCGTTAGATACAAGTTGAAAATGTGTTTAAAAATATAAATATATAAGAAACCAAAACTTAGAATCATTTTTATTGTGTTATACGATTCATAAATTTGCGGTATTTAAGTTTCATTTTTAAAAGCAAAGTCATCACATAACGCTTTTGAGCGTAGGATCAAATAGTATTCAATTGTGGAGTCAACCAAATAATGTATAAATAATGTTCTATCCATATTCTGCTGATTCAATATAAATATTTATATTTCTTCTGAGCCCTCAGTTATACTGGCGCCCGTACAAACAATCGATATGAAACTGTACCGCTGTTAACACTCGCGCTATAATAATATATATGTATATATAGTCCATTACAAAACTGTATCTAAAATCTTTTAATTACACTCGATAAAACTAGTGTTATTTACAATAAACTAGTCTAATTGCAATGTTCATTTAGGGTTCACACGAACGAACAACCGTAAACATTAAGTACATTTGTGACCTGTACACACGGCTGTGAAAAAGGGTATAATACAACATTTTTTTCGAGAGAAAAGATGAAATAACAGAATTCGCAAAGTACCAACAGAACAGTCTTGTCGGTCATATATACTCAGTAACTGTGAGGAGTACCCTGATCAAGTAAGGTCTGTATACCAACTGAATCTACCTTCCAAATTTTCAACTTGATCAGCCCATAAAGCGGAAAATTTATGCTAGAAACAATCGTTACTAATACTGTCTAGGTCATTAGATTTATAATACTAGGGTATATTTATTGTCGGCTGCCTTCTACTACAGTTTTTTAACATTTTGACGCAGAGGGCGACACACAATTCGTTATGCAGGTGCTCGAATACCATATCGGTGATCAGGTCTAAAGTTTGTGTAGCTTTGATAACTTTTCCATGAAAACTCGCAAACGAACACATAACATAACACGAATTACAACCTCAATTTGGGAGATAAAGTTTCTGTTGTGAAGCTAATAATAATTTAGGCATACGGAACATATGTTTGGATATATATTCGTTTATCGTTTATCATTTCATCAATATATTAATTACTTTGAACATGTAGGATATACGAAGGGCAACATTACATTCCAGGGACCCAGCTAATTCGGCAAGTAGTACCAGTCAATGTACAAACTTGTTTCCCAAGTCTTGTCAGTGATCTGTCATACTATTTAATGTTAGTTATTTATGGTAGGTGATACTCTAGTCGTAAGCAGTCGGTTTAGACCTTGTAATATAGCCATTATAACGATAGGGTTTGTCTTCAACAAACATGTTTTCTTCTAAAGATATCTTTGTCGAAGATTTGTCAATAGTATGTTATATCTATGGTAATCAAATTTAAACAACTCAAATGGTTATATATTTTAATGGGTAAATTTATATTTCTTTAAGATTTTTTGATCAATTCTACTTAGTTTTAAGTTTGTAAGTAGTTTTGCTTTTACATATTTTTTCATTGTATACCTATTATGATACAAAGAGGTATTTGAGTTAGTTTTCATTTGTTCTTTTTTTTTTTGTTAGTTGTAATTGGGACTCGTAAATGACAGACTACAGCTAACAGGCAAGACCCAGCAATTGGGATCACAGTTACACGGCTCCAACTGGGAATTACAGTAAGCATAAATCTCCCTTTTTCCCCATATTTTCACTCATTGCAAACTTGAGTGTGTCCCAGGCGAAATATGAAATATTATTTGCTGACGTCAGTCGGAAAAATTTTTTTGTTTATTCCCAAGAAAATGTTCCGTATGATATATTTCAGCTTATTTTCATTCTTGTTTTTCACTTTCAAAACTCTATGATGATTTTTGAAAAACAATTCTTAAATACGTGAAATTTGAGATTTATTCGAGTTTCTAATTATTTTCGCTAAAGTCTGTAATGTTCTTTGAAATTTTCGCATTTCTGTTAAGTTTAAGAAAGTTTGAATTTAAAAGAACTGTTAGTGTTAACAGTGAGGCTGTCAAGTCTGTTAAATGTGCACTATGAACAGATTCCCAAACGCTGTTAATGAAGATAACTTCATGCAGATCACTTAACAGATTCTTGAAGGACTCTGTTAAGGCATTGCCGTACTCTGTTAAAACGTACATTTATATTACTGTTGTCGCCGGACTGTATCACATAGGAGTACGCTTCAAAAGATGTCGAAATTGGCGCAAAAACAATAATAAATAGTTATTATTATTATTATTTATTATAGTTTTGCCGCTGCGCGTTCTATTGCTGTTCACCAACCGAACGAACTCAAGTGACTAACAGTCGCTGCTCAACTGGCCGACATTTACATGCACACAAAACACACACACACACACACACACACACAACCACAAACACACACACGAACACACACATGAAAACTACGTAGGCGTCGCTGTATCCGTCGCAGTCGCCGTCGCTGTCGCAGT
>JBANCZ010002891.1:0-14205 GCA_037040025.1 Sphaerogastrella javana
GATCATATTTTATTGTCTGAGCATATGAATGGTTTTCATTAATTTAGCTGAAATTGTTCGCCTACTCTATAGTAGATGGGAGAACTTATAGGTAAAGGATTTAAAATTCCTACAAATCGATATGAAATCAAGTCAACTATATTATGTTTACGAAATGCATTGTTCAATAAATCAAATTATATTTAATCATTTCATTATGCAGATGTTCCCTGATTTCAATTTTTTACATTTCACTTACTCAATTATTATTTGTTTATTTATATCATATATATTAATATATACCTTTGTATTATAATTATCATAATTATGGGCTTATGCATGTAACAATTGCATATAAATTAATATACACATACGTACATGATTATCAATTTACTGGGGCTTATTGGTAGATCGTGTATTATTGCATTATGTATCGATATGTGGGTATATATCGATATGTGATTACACTCAAAAATATATTTGGAAACTATGTATAAATTGTCTAAGAATTAAATTAAATAGTTATTTTGTAATTCTCATTTCAAATTGTGCAATTCGATTGCAGCGTTGAAAATTATGAATATCAAAGAATATAATTCATTTTTTATTTATTGTCTTCTGGCGCTTTATATGAAGGGTTTCTGAATTTATGATGATGTAATACATTGGTTCGCATGCTTTAAATATGATAGATTATAAAACATATGTAGATCTGAAAACATTAGTGATATATGTCTAGCGAAAACAGGAAAACGAATAATAATAATTGTTCCTAATATGTGTGTGTAGACTTTATAGATATATAGCTATATTATGTATCTATATCTATCTATATATATGTATAGTCTAGGTAGTTGCAGCATAACAATTCCGCATAACAATTCTACATGTTGCATGTTTTGCAGATGTTTCGCTTGTTCGCTCTGGTCGCATGCAGACAATTGCTAAGAAGTGCAACTAAATTGACCATCTACAAATTTATTACAACTGCATTCAAATTGTAACCCCCGTCCACACGTGTGCTACAGATACATACATCCATACATACGTACATATCATACATACAAACGTACATCCATTGGCTTGCTTTTGGTATGAATTTATGCATGGTGTAGCCTTAGAGTGTAAATGATTTAAACACACACTCTTTTCGGGTGTTTGGATGTGTATATACTTATACGGAGGCATGTATGTACATATGTATATGTATGTATCATATATTTAAATATATGTATACATATGAATGTACATACTGTTCTGTCATGAATTCGCATACGTTTTTTGTAATTTACTAACTACTCGAAATGCAGCAGGTGCCATAATATACCCTTGCCAAAAGGTAATACAATATTCTCACGAATTTTGACTGTGTGATGGTGCTGTGGCAGTAGGCGTGGCAAACGCCTTAATTTATATCTTTGATCGTCGTGTTTAACTCTCATAAACTGTGTAGAAGTAAAGAAGTAAATGTACTAATATCATCATCATCTTCAGGAGATTTTACAGCGAACAAATCGATATTGAGAATCGACGAGGAATTTAAAAATGAAAAAATAATCGGTTATCGGAAAGGATTACATTTGCTTCTAAGTGATGGATTTGAAGATGCTTGGCCTGGACGAGTGCTGCACTCGCAGGGACCCTATATATATACTATATAGTACAATAGGAGAAGCCCTGCATGTGGGAGTATCTCTGCCCGGGTTGACCACATCCATTGAGAGTGTCTGCAGATTGTGGCAATGGGCGATGTTGGATGTTGGATTTCGACTCGTCCACGCGTCCCAATGGCAGGAGGAAGTAAGTAAATTATGCATGCAGCTTCAAGTGCAATAAAACAGAATTTAATGGGAATTTAATGTCGAAAACATTATCAGGCTCACATTCAGCAAAGACTAAAGCGTAGATTCGACAAATACAAACAAACGCGCGTGGAATCCAACAAATGCACACACAGACACAAACACACACACACGCACACTCACGCACACATACACTTTACACACTCGCACATATGTATGCGTTTGCTTTTGGTGCATGCACACACACACATATGTGTGTGGGAGAGCCTGTGTGTGTGTGTGTGTGTGCGGGGACAACTGACAATTGCCGAATCAGCCCATTTGCGTGATTTTTTTTTGCTCTTTGCTTTTTTTAGGCTTTTAAAATGGACGCCGGCTTAAGCCTTGCTTTTGCTCTGACGTCTGTCGCGTTCGCTGTGGCTAAATTAGCGAACAGCAGTGCAAAATGCATGGAATGCGTTAATATGATGTATGCACGTACATAAAAATGCATACATGCATACATACATACATTTATACATACATACATACATATGTAGATGTGCCTATTACATGGCAAAGCTTCACATGGCATACGAAACATACGCTCATGTTAGAGATGGACTAATAATGAAAATATATCGATATGTGTTCAATGTTTAACTTTAGCCAGTGATGCCAAATATTTTGAAAATGAAAACAAAAACAAAAAGAAATGGGAAGAAAGTAAATTAAACTTTTGAAATCAATTGAAAAAGGACAAAAAATGGGAAAAAGGTCATTAGGTTAAAAGACTCAATTTATGCCACTTTTTATGTGTTTAAGGTGCATAATCGCTGAAATACAGCTTTTTTTAATCACGAGTCGTTGAAATGTAAGTGGAGCAACTATTTTTTGTCATAAGTCTAAATCTAAGTGATGTACCTTTTTTACAAAAAATTTATTTCCTTATTAAGTGAGAGCACTTTTACAAATTAATAAAAAAAATCCCTCTAAATAATAATTAATATTCAAATTTCGATGGTAATACACATAAAATAAATGAAAAGAATAAATGCAGATTTGTGGACAGGGTATGTTTGTGTTCTTTTCCAGAAAAACGCGCTAAAAACCAGACACATCTGTCCTGGAAGAGGACAAATTGGCATCACTGGCCTTCAACGAGTGCTAATTAAGAATATCGATAGAACACTTCTATATATTCTATCTATCTTCTAAGCGAATGTTTGATCGTATATACGATAAACTCAAAGTGCATGGATTATATCATGTTGGTTTCGGTTGTTATATTAATAAATATCAAGTGGATTTGTTAGTGGTTGCATAGCGGGAGCACTTAAGTGCATATCTATGCATAAATCTGGATGCGATAGTCTCTATGCTGCTGCGGTGCGTGTTGGTCATAATTCGTGGCTTCCTTGCGCCCTGCTATCATGACTGCATCAAGAGCACTCGAAGGTTTTAGTCTTATCGCCGCCTGTCCATGCGAACTCGATAAATAACAAGAGAGAGATGGAGAGAGAAAGAGAAAGGGAGAAAAAGAGAAAGCGTATGTGTGTGTGTGTGTGTGTGTTTGTGTTTGTGTGTGTGTGTGGGAGAGCGTGTAGCTAGTGGCCGCCGTCATTTGCACAAATGCGCATCATAATCCAGAGCGTTTTGGTTGCATTTGGGAGGAGTCGAAACGCAACAATAGCAGCAACCAAAGCGTAGTCAATGCATGGACACTAAACTGGACAGCGAACAATCCACACACACATATATATATACACACTACACTTAGGCAGGGATATGGGACATGGACACGGACATGGACAGCGGCACCGGACATAGCATAAAGCAACCGCAGTTCCATGCAATGCGAAGCTGTCGCGCTCTGTTCACTTTGTATGGCAACTGCAACAGCAGCAACAGCAGCAGCAGCAGCAGCAGTAGGAGTAGCAACAACTGCAAATGCAACTGCAACTGCAACTGCAACTGCATCAGCATCAGCAGAAGTAGGAGCAGCAGCAAGAGCCACTTTGGCATTTTCAATCGCATGCATTTATGCAAATTCAATGCCAACTGCATGCCAGACCATAACAACAGCAACAGTATGCATATACATACATACATACATACATACATACGTACATACTTAGCGTACATAGTTATGCTAAATGTGTGTGTGAGTGTGAGTGTGTGTGTGTGTGAGTGTGTGTACTCTTTGCAGAAACTGTATTGTCCATATGTATTAGCTGGAGCTTATCAGCGTATGACAGTGAAACCTGCAAATGTTGACCATGACAGCTAGATTGACTGTGATCTGCAAATTGTAGAGACTGTACAGTATCTGTGGTATGTTTATGCACATTTCAATCTAATTAAGATTATGAACAAATAATGTACGTGAGAACAATTCGGATGATTATCATACATAAACACAATTTTTGAGTGAATGTAAATGTAAAATGTGTGCCATATTTAATGAAATGCTATTTAAATATTATTTTAAAAATAGTGCATACGATCTTTGTTAAATTTTGTATATGTATAATCCATTAAATGAAAAACAATTGGGAAAACGGAAAACTGAAAACTTATAATATGCTATATATTAATATTAATTTATTTGTTTTTGGTTTTTGTTTTATGTAAATGTCACACTTAATTAAATATTTTGTTCTTGTTCATTATTATCATCGGAAGACATTTCTGTATTGCATAATTCAATATATGTATAACTTTTGATTAACTTTTAATGTTGAGCAAATAAGCTCAGTATAATTACTTAAATATAATACAAGAAATTTCGTTAACATTCATTTTCCTTTAGCATTTTGCATTTCGCATTCTGCAATTGCAAATTTGCATTCAAATCTTTACGTTTCTGTATAATTATTGTTTATTACCATATGTATTGTTCATTGTTTATCGTTATGGTTATTGTTTTTGTTATTGTTTCATTCGCCTTTGAACTTTGCTTGTTGTTAAACGGGGAAAACATTTAGAGAAAGTTCTGCACATTTACATAAGAACGAGTAACCTTAAATATAGTTATACTATAATTATTTTTAGATTCTCAAATATTATTCTCAACCTCGGTCGCGGTCGCGATTTTTTTTGAATCGAATAGTTCCGTGTATATATATCGATGATAATTATTTGAAATGGTTTAGATATGTGCTTATGCATTTTAAAAAATTGATTTTATACTTTTACGGTTGGCTGTAGACAATATAAGCAATAACCGATAACGTTCTAGCTAATCCGAACTGAGAAATGCCAAATAGCTATAGAAATAGAATTCTCATACAAATAGAATCAATGGGAGAACTATTAAAAAGTTTCAAATTCACAGAAAAACGTTTCAACTAATCGAGTGCTGATTTCATATTTTGCTATCGATATTTTGGTTTGCGTTAGAGTAAAGTTCTATTAAAATGTGTCAATACTTAACAAGAATTTGTGGATTTCAAATCAATTGAGCCATAGTCAATAGAAATGAAAACAATTTCGTAAATTGTATTGGAAATCAATTGATAATCATTGGGTTTAAACAGTTGGAGGCCAGTTCCTTTAACTTGGCTAGAAAAGTTGCCATAGTTTTGAAGCTAATAATCGCTGTGTGCGCTAGCGTTACGCTGGCTGCTCCAACTGCTGCTCCAACTATATCTATATCCAGTGTCCCCGTTTGTTATTCTGCGTCTGGCGTTTGGATTTTGTTGGGGAGCATAATTTTAAATGAGCTTAACCGAATACATAGACAATATACAGATAAAAGCCATCAGGGCATTTGTTAACGTCGCTGTGGCTAGCAGCTGTGACCCCGCATTCGTGAAGATCCACGGCGAACGGGGTGACGGTACCACGCCGGGCGACTTATATGTTTTATCGTATCCATTTCGTGCTGGGACTTGTGTTTGCACTAAAAGAACATATTGAAGTAGCAAAACCAGGCGAGTTAGTATTAAATATTTACATAAATTCTCATTTCGCATAGTTTCCATTAAATGCAACAACATTAAATACCAAAACTATCGAAAATCTGTTTTGTTCACTATATAAAAATTCATCGTACTTGGCCGATAACAACTTGCTGCTTACACACTGCAAAGCTTTTCCGATAGCATAAACAAAAACATATCGTTTTCGATAACGTTCTCTACGTTTGTTTAGGAAATTTTCAATTCGTTTTAATGATTTAATTAAAAACAGAGTGTTATAGTAATCCCGTTTTATCATATCGCTTGTATACTTATACGTACTTATGTATTAACTTCCAAATAAACTGTGCAGCTGGAAAATATATAAATGCATACAAGCACACATACATATGTACGTGTGTATATATGCATGGATGTGTGTGTGTGTGTGTGTGTGTGTGTGTGTGTGTGTATTTGCTGGCTGGATGCGGGTTAAACAACGACAAAAACGCGCACTTAAAATTGAAACTGACTGCTGGAAAATTAACTTCAAAAGGGATTTGGAGAATAGCAAGTACTACGTATTGCGTACTGAGTACTGAGTAGTGAGTACCAAGTACCGGGTACCAAGTACCCAGATACCGAGAGTTTCCAGTACCAAGAGTAGCGAGTGTGTTACCAAAATACGGTTTCACTGATAAATCAGTGCGCTCGACAGCTGCACGAGTGCTAAGCTCAGTGGGATGAGGTGGCAGGTCCTGGAGATGGAGATGGTGAAGGAGATGAAGGTGGTGGTAGAGGGATGGGTGTGCAGTCAATAGGAGTAACCTAGCAGTAATTGTGTGGATGGAGAAGGGTAGAGGGGGAACCAGTGGATACTTGGGTGGCTGCCTTCGTCTAAAGGAATGAGCATGTTGCGGTTTTGTTGTCCGTCGTACGTACATACGTTTAGACACTCGTTTTCCCAGGCAGCAGCATAGATCGAAGAAGCAGCAGTAGCAGCAGCAGCAGCAGCAGCAGAAGTAAAAGCCAGCAAGGGTTTCTTAAAAGGACAGCGACATTATATTTGCCCAAGTCATAGTCCCAGGGCAGAGCCTCAGCTTCGAAGGTGGTGTAGGGTGCGCAGACTAGAGCATAGTATCCTGGTCCGGTAAATGCGAAAGTACATATATAAATTTATGTATGTGTGTGTGTGCGTGTTTGTGTGTCTGCTTCTGTGTGCGTGAGTGTGCCAGTGTGCTTGTGAGTGTTTGTAACTGCCGCTTATGCCTGACTTCATTCGATGCTTGTGCTGCTACTGCTACTGCTGCTGCTACTACTGCTGCTGCTACTGCTACTGCATGTACTTGTGGAATTTTCTAAATCGTAACTTACCTTCCGCTCCGTTTATCATGCCGTTGACGTTTCCACTTGCCACAATACCACCGCCGCCAGCAGCACCAGCGCCACCGTTGCCGCTGTGGGGCATACCACTGCCACCGCCGACGCCGCCGCCGGCAGCACCACCAACGCCGCCACCGTATACATCGTTCTCTTGCTGCATTTGATTTGAGAAATGGGTTTCCTTGGCACGCACCACTTCGTTCAGTCCCTTGTTGTGGCTGGGCTGCTGCTTCCGACGCGGTTTCGCCGTACTGTGCACGTGAGGTGTTGCTGTCGTTGTTGACTTGGGCGGTAATCGTAATTCTGCAAGAAATTGCACCAATTATGAAATGCCGAATGCCGAATACGGAATGGAGAATGCCGTAAGCTGTAAGCCATAAGCTGTACGCCGTACGAAATACGCTCTATGCTGTTTGCCCTATGCTGTATGCCGAATGGTCCTTTGCCCGGCTGGAGACCAAAACAAAGCAAATGGGCTGCAACATACACTCACACACACACTCACACTTATACTCACACACACACACTCGCACTCACACTCATGCACATGAACAGTAGAGCAACAACAATCGCAAAATACGAAAATCTCCAGTGCCATAGTTGGAGCCTTGCTGCTTTGCTCATAAACATGCCTGGTTCTTTTATATACTCTATGGCGCGGGAGTTTCAATTTTCTCGTCCAACTTGCAGTTAATTAAAGCTAGGGTTACCAGATGGCCCGAGTCAAAAAAGCGGACATTTCGGTGTAAAAGCGGAAAAGCGGAGGTCTGGTAACCCTATTATAGCTACCCCATGAAGTATGCTACACTAGCAACTGCTCAAACACTAAAACATTCATCTGTTTTTTATAGTCATTTAAAACATAGGGTATAATAATTGCTTTGTGTTCATGTAATTGTAGTAATTAAGTTAAATTTATGTTAAATTATGAATTTTTAAGTTCTCCCTTCCCACTCCATTCATAGCAATGCAGTGCATACAAATCAGCAATCATGCAACAGTGTTATCGATTAATCGTGTCGCATCTATCGCATAAATTATTAGTGGGTTTCTATTCCATCTGTGCCGCGATAGCCTTCGATCCACAATCTAATTGAGAGGTAATTATGACGTTTTTAAACGAACTCGATAATGAAATATTTTATAAATATTTTCGAATCGCTGAAACTAATATAAAGAACCTATTATACCCCTTTACCAATGCCAATTTCGAATCAAAGAATTACAATTGTGCGCATCACAATATTTATATGGTCATATCTCTTTGTGTTAACAGAGAATTACTACAAATTAATTAAAGAATTAACTTTATAATATCTATAGCAAATGAAAACCTTCACTATCTCTCCCCACTCTCCCTCACTTTCCCGCTGTTCCAGTCCAGACAGTCGCGAGTTAAAGTGAAAATTGAAATTGTGTTCACGAAGTTGATGCAGCACTCGCATCTCTCGCAGCTCTCGCAGAGAGAAAGTTTTCCGCTGATTGTGCAATAATTCATGCTTAGTTCTTGGAGCTCCAGCACTATATATTGGGTTTGCCAATGGTTTTGCGAATTGGGGGCAAGGGCGGGCTCGGTCTCTGCTCGGATAAGGAGAGAGTCCAATGTGCAGATGAAAGATAGAGGAAAGATTCAGTCGTCTTTAAATGAGATCGATAAAAATAATAGACCGACGAAAATCCTAGGTGATTTATTGCACGGAAACTGAACGAATTACACATACGACTTCGTTGCAGACACCCATACACACTCATACACACACACACACACACACACACACACACACACAGACAAACTTGTACGCATTGGCTCGTTTATTCTCTGCAGAATTGATGGTTTCGAATTTTAAGAACTATTTCGGCTTAGTCTGGGCCCCAGTAACCGATTCCCAGTGGCATGGGGCTCAAACACATATACGAGGCTCTGCATGTGCACTTGAAATTGAACTTGAAATAAGACCAAATTCCTTGTTTACGATTTTTTTTTTGTGCGAGTGTATGTGTGTGTGTGCGTGTGTAAGTTGTTTTTGTTACCCTTACCTTGCAGTCGAATTCGCGTTTCACTTTTGCCCAGCGCATTCACGCTGGAGCAGCTGTACGCACCAAAGTCGGCCTTCGTGAGGTGTCGTATAGTCAAATTCAGGTGCCACGTGTACAGGTTAATTAGGGCCTCGGAAATGTTATATTTGTTACCATTGTGCAACTTGATGTTGCCTGTCAAATAGACCAAAATATTACCCAAAATAAATACATTTGGATATACAAATTGTTCGATTGAAATACATAAGTACAAATAAAAGTAGACTTTCAATTCGAATATGAAATATGACTAATGAATGCGAAACAATCAAAAACTGTTTAAACGCATGTACTCAATGAATGGACTTATTTAAATTGTGGTTAATCATATACCTTCATTGCGATACCAGCCATTGAGTGGTTTCGGATAAACCTCTACGATGCATTCCAAAGTCACCTCGCGTTCCACTGGGGCGCCCACTAATTGGTTGACGGCTTTAATCATTGGCGGAACTGTAATAAATAGTTTGATAAATATTATTTTTATTTATATTGAACAAATAAAATCCTGCATGACATCGGTACAACAACAATGTTTAATATTTGAGCAATGCAAATAAACAATTCAACATAATATAGGGTGCTTAAACGGGGTAAATGAACATTTTTTTAATTGTTGTTCTCTATTGTAATTGCGGTTCCTTTTTATGACTGCGCAGACAGCACGAGAGGGGGCAGTGTATATAGTGTATTGTATATGGCATATAGTGTATAGTATGGTATGGTGTCTTTAATTTTACGATTTCTGGTAGCATCTTTTAAAGTTGCAACAATCATTTTTCACTTATTTCGCTTTTTATTATACACCGCAATGATGACTGCACCAACTACAGCAAATGACTCCACTGCATTCAGTGCTAAAGACAAACTTTTCGTATTTCGCACAGATACACAGTGCTACGAGCAGCGATAACTTCGGTGGGGAAACCATTCGCTCCCAGTCCTGGAACAGTGACACTTTTGCAGGGTGCACGAGCGAATGCCAGAGCGACTGCTCGATGCCCTAATAACACGAATGGCCGAAATAAATGAAGTTTATTCAATTTAATGTATATTTTCGAATATTTCAAAAATATATATGCCTCATTCGATTGTCATTTAAAGTGTTTAGTATCTACAATATATTTCACATTCATTCAATAATTCAGTATTCGGTTTAAGGGTATTTATTGGGCTACTATGTGCACTCACTTTATGACTAACTACAAAGATAATAATCTGTTCACTGGAGACTGCTTCCCCCGTTCGCGTCATTACAGCACAAAGACAAGCTAAAACATACAAGTGAAGAGTGCTCGCATTGCATCTTCCGCTCGTTCAGTTCTCTGATACCCTAACCACAATAGCAGCATTAGAACAGTCAAAAAAAAAAAATGCATTAAAATTTTCCTTTCTTTAGACTAAGGCATACTTTTACATTATATATTATACATTAATTAATTCATTGAAATTTTATTTTTTTCTGAATTGAAATAAATTTCTTTGCATTCGATCGTTAGGTTAGGGTATGCGATTGCTGCGTGCAAGGTCCTTTTAGCCTTTTAGAGTGCGTCGTCGTTTGGTTTTTGAGCTGCGAGTAACAACGCGTAGCATGCATAGTGGAACTATAGCAACAATTTTCAAGCAAAAGCAAATCGAATAACATTGGGATATGTTTTTTAACCAAATTAAATGAAATAACAGGAAAAAAACGAGAGAAAGAAGGGGAGAAAGAGGTGGGTCGGCAAGCACTCTTTTTGTGTCCAAAAAGAAAGAGCTTATGCGCAAAACCAATTTTGCTGTCAGGCACGAGCTTTGATTAAAGACACTGTAATATGTTTGTATGTCTGCTTTGTGGTCTGTTAATATGTACATGGTATGAACGCAAAGCAACGCAACGCAACGTCTTAATTTCCATACCCTGACCATGCAGAGTGGCACAGTAGGGCATCAAGGGTTTGTAACATCCATATACAGATCATAAGATATTTACATATTTATTTATTTATGCCCGATTTATGCTTGACCACAACCATTGTATGCACAAAAATATGCAAAAAACAAAACGAATGGATTTTAATGATATAAACTTTGTGCTTTCCATGAACTATGCCAACAATTTCATTAGGTTTTTGGGCCAACAAACACAGAAACTATTCAAAACTTGCGGTGCGTTTGTTCTACATGAAAAGGTGGCTGCGTAGTAACTGCTTGTCGTGCACTCTCGACTATAGTCTAGCTAGCTAGTTGTTGTTTTAAACTGCATACATATACACATACACATACACAACACATACACATACACATACACATACATATATATATATATTAGATCCAAGTAAATAAAATATGCAATAAAAAACGTAGTAATTTTAATAAAATGTTTACTCAAGCACAATTCTTGAAATACTGCACAAATTACAATATAAATAGATAAAAAATAAATAAAAAATAATAATGATAATAATATTATTATTTACAATAATGTAATTATTAAAAATAATATTGTTGTCATACTTTTGGCGCCCACTGTACGACAGCAAAGTAGGAAAATCGATAACGGGCTTTTCAAACGGCACAGTGTCCCCCGGTGTTAGAATATTTGGGCGCCATGTAAATCACACCTGTTTGGTTAGGTGTCGAACCACTGTGCCGGTGGCCAGGCGCATGCGCGCACAATGAAAGCGAAAAGCGTGGGTGTTGTGCGTGTGTTGGCCCAGAGCCAGTTCAGTAACTGCCAGCTCAACATATAGACAACTCCAACAGATGTTAAGGCTGCCAATTCAATTGCCAGCCAACAAAAAGGAAACCGTGTAAAATAAGAGAGAAGTACACAAAAATAGAAGCAGAACTACAACGACTTGCCGACCCCCTATATACGCACAGGGAGCCGCACACACACACACACACACACACACTCAGACACACTATAGAAAAACGAGAATAAGTGCAAATAAACAAATTGTGAATTTTTATTTGTATTCCCTGTTTTTGGGTAGAGCATGCGAAGCTTTTTATATGTGGCGCTAGTGGCGCTGGCATGGGGCGCCACCTGCACCGTCAGTGGCAACCACCTGCCAGAGGCCGCTGTAAACCTCAACGAGCGCTTCTTCGACGAGGTCAGGGAGCTCATCAAGCGGCGCATCGAGGTACGTAGAATGCATCCAAAAAGTATTTCAAAGACTCAACCAAAACTACAACAATTACTAGAGCAAACAATTACCTATGGTCAGTGATGAATTGGCGCTACAGAATCAACGGAGCTATGATAATGTGCCCATACCTGCAACTAGTGTGCCAGTGCCAGTGCTAGTGGAGAATTGGCCAACAGATCAGCATAGTTTCGGCCAGGTCACAGCCGTCTCGGTGGATCCCGAGGGCAATCCAGTTATTTTCCATCGTGCCGACCGTTTCTGGGATGTTAAGTAGGTCAACAGCTGTGCCCCGTAACAAGTGTCCCATTCCCGTGTGCGTGTGTATAACACAGCTCTCAATTTATTGCAGCACTTTCAACGAGAGCAACATCTACTATTTGATTGAGTATGGGCCCATTAAGGAGAAGACCATTTATGTGCTCGATCCCAAGACGGGCGCTATTAAATCTGGCTGGGGTTCCGACATGTTCTACATGCCGCATGGCATGACGATCGATGCCCATGGCAACTACTGGATCACCGATGTGGCTATGCATCAGGCTTTTAAGGTTCTATTTTTATCCCAACGTTGGGTTCCTATTATATTTTAATAATATTATAATATTAACTACAGTTCAGACCATTTGAGAGCAAGCCGCAGTTGATCATAGGCAAACGATTCCGACCTGGCTCCTCGGTCAAACATCTGTGCAAGCCCACAGCTGTTGCTGTGGCTACCACAGGCGAGGTAATTCTAGTTCTTCTATTCTAAATCAATGACAATCTTAAGTAATTATTTATTATTTAATTTATTTTGTATAGTTCTTCATAGCCGATGGCTACTGTAACAGTCGCATTCTCAAATTCAATGCAGCTGGCAAACTGTTGAGAAGCATTCCTCAACCTCCCGGTGCGTATGACATAATTTATTTAATTATTAGGTTTATATCTTTAAAATGACAACAAAAATATTGTCTATATTTAATTTAAGATATTTTTCTTGTACAAATTACAGTATTTTTTAGTATACCATACAGTATTGATTCTTTAAATCATCCTATATTCTTTGATCTTATACAAATCTCTTGCAGAATTCCTCTCCCTGCAGATACCACATGGCATTACATTATTGGAACACTTGGACCTGTTGTGCATTGCCGATCGTGAGAATATGCGCGTTGTGTGCCCCAAGTGAGTAACTAAATTTACAAAATATTAAATATATTTACTAAACAAACCATTTGAAATATGCAGAGCCGGGCTGAAGTCTTCGCATGGAGAGGGTCAGCCTGCAGCCACCATACAGGAACCGGATCTGGGTCGCGTGTTCGGTGTTAGCGCCTATGGAGATATAGTGTTCGCCATTAATGGACCCACCTCGATGTTGCCAGTGCGTGGCTTTACCATTGATCCACGCTCCGAAACGATCATTGGACATTGGGGCGAGTTCAAGAATCCGCATTCCATAGCGGTCAGCGTGAATGGATCGGCTCTGTATGTGACAGAGACAGGCACCAATCATCAGACGAATCGTGTATGGAAATACGTTTTAGCTTGAGGTATTGGTTATACCTTTAAACGCACATATAGAAACCACAAGGCACCAACATATATATCTGAAAGTCGAACAGGCATATCCCCCAATCAGAAATAGTGAATATATAAACAGCGTAACAATAGAAGGAGAGACAAAGAGAGAGACAGCAGAGAGAGAATGGTAAAACAGTAATATCAATAGCCGCAGAAATTTTCTATAGTTAAACGAATCAATAGATGTAATTATACCATATATTGTACAATTTAAGTATGTAAATGGCTTAACAAACAAATACCACAACAAACATAACCTCAAAATTTATGTTTTGCACTGTAATGAGCAAATAATAATTGAATTACAAAAGCAGCTTAATTAACAACTAACAACTAAAACATTAACTAAATAACCAGCAAATTATATAGGCACAATACGTG
>JBANCZ010002892.1:0-14204 GCA_037040025.1 Sphaerogastrella javana
TATTCTGTTCCGAAAAGACTATACTGCCCCAAAAAACTAAACACAGGGTCCCTACTGTCGGGCCAGTCCCTACTGTTTGATATTTTTTTCTTTTCAAATATTAACAAATTACAGAAAGAAAAGGGGCAAAGTTATCAAAGTTAATGTTAAAACCGTTTTTGGATTCAATTTACATAGCATGTACAACAACCACAAAACCTCACTGTAAGCAACGCTTTTGCTGATCATAGCAAAGCGCTAATCGAGCCACACTCAACCATTCTCACTCTCGCTCAGTGGCCTCACGCATATTCATAGCGGAGTCGCCAACCATTCTCAGTCTCGCTATTGAGCGAAGTCGCCAATCATTCTCACTCTCGCTCAGTGGCCTCACTCATACCCATACCGGAGTCGCCAACCATTCTCGGTCTCGCTATTGAGCGAAGTCGCCAACCATCCTCACTCTCGCTCAGTGGCCTCACTCATAGCGCAGTCGCCAACCGTTCTCACTTTGGCGCAAGCTCTGCTCACTGACCACACACAGTTGCTTAGCTGAGTCGCCAACTATTCTCACTCTCGCTCACTGACCACACACAGCTGTTGGACCAGAGTCGCCAACCAAAAGCGCTGCACTGTTCCCAGGGGTGTCGCAACAGTTCAGTTACCGCAGAAGGCAGACCACTTACTACCACTTACAAACGAATTGATCTTTCGGACGGGGTGTTTAGACAACTTAAAAGCAAACAGCGGCGACGCCGACGTCGACGTCGACTACGCTGCTGCTCTAGCCAGAGCGGCGATCTGTCAGCGCCGTCAGCCGTTTAGCTTCGGTTTCAGTTTCAGTTTCAGTATGAATTCATCGCTGGCTCAAGCAACAACGCGCGCAATAAAGAAAGAAACTTCTTACTACTCAAGGAACGTGCGGGAAATAGAAAGAGCGTGGGCAAGAAGAGAGCAAGAGCGAAGAGTGCGCGATCGAAAGAATAAGAGCAAACAATAAATAAAACAAAAGGCTAAAATCGAGTATCGAAAACGACATTTGACAAGCGCTTGATGAGTGTTGTGAATAGAAATTAATTAGAACGCTGTGAATTGGCCATTTGGTTGCTAAACGAAAGCCAATGTTAAGTAATTGTGGCTAAAACTGAACGCTTATACCGAGCGTAATTGTTGTAGTGGCATAATCTATTGCCTGAGCTGTTGGCTAATTGCGCGAGTAAAAGAAACAAACCAACAACAACAACAACAACAACAACATCGCTCACATTTTTCGCATGCGCAAAGTTTGTCTAGTTTGAGTTTTTCTCCTCCTCTTCATCTGTATTCGCGCACGAGTGTGTGTATGAGTGCATGAGTGTGTGAATCGTTGTAACTGTGTCTGTGTGTCTCAATCTTTTGCTCAATCGCAATCTTTTGGGCATTGCCAAAACAGGTTAACTCAAAGCAAACGTGTTCTTTACGTTTGTTGACTTTGCAAACGCAAAACAACAACAACCACCGAAAGCAAAAGCATAAGCAAAACAAAAACAAAAACAAAAACGAAGGAAAAAAACTGAAAGCCAAAAAGTTATTCACCAGCAGCAGCAGAATTTGTTGTTTACATTCCGTGAATAACAAAAGACACAACAATTACACCAACATCGGCAACATCAGCAACATCAGCAACAACAACAGCTGCAACAACAGCACAAACAGCAACAGCAGCAAAGGCAACAGCAGCAGTCAAGCAGCTGCAACTTTAAGAACTGCAGAGACAGAGGGACAGACCAATAGAGATACAGGTAAATAAACCGCAAAAAATCTCATTACCATTTTGTAAAAGGGGAACTGCAGCCTCAACTTAACTCAAGGATAATATATAGAAAATACAAAGTATGATAATGCAAAATGTACAACAACAAGCAGAGCATTCTCTAGTTATGACAACAACCATAGCAGCAGCAATAACACCAACAACACAAACAACATAAACAACACCAACAACACCAACAGTAACAACAACCACAACAACAACAACACCGGCTTTATCAACGACCTGCTCCAATTCGATGTATGCAGCTCAAGGTCAACAACAATGGCTTTAAAATGCAAACGCGGCTAAAAGCCGCAGCTGAAGCTCAAGCAGAAGCAGAAGCTGTAGCCGAAGCCCAACTCGAAGACATCCAACAATGCTGACTTTGCTGCTGTCTCTGTTGTTGTTGCTGATGTTGTTGTGATGTTGTTCCACTGTTATTTTTTTGTGCTACCCTATACTCGATGAGTATGTGCAAAAGGTATATTACAGTCATGACAGCTAATGTGTTTATAATAATGATTATTTTAATCAGTCGGTCCAGTCGGTTTAATGAACTCAAATCGCATTGCAAATACTGTATACAAAATTTGAATATTTTTTGCTAGAATTCAAAATTTGTCGCTATACGTTTAGCGAATATTCGCAAATTAATAACTAATAAGTCAACAAACCCTTCGGACTTTTGTGCGGTACAGGGTCTAAATAGCACAGTTTAAAATTAGTTTAGTTGAACTTTATACTCACTTACAACAATTTACAAAAAATGTGCGAAATAACTCTGTTTACCTACAGTTCAATAGGTATTTACAGATTATTCATTTTTTCACCGTATCCATTAATTTAGACGTCTTTGTATTTCAAAATCAGGAAGTAGAACTGTGATTGCATACCAATCAATTCTCATAGAGCTAATTGAGCAATAATTACAATTATTTGTACTTTTCATAACTAGAGTGTTAAAATTTATAATATTTTTAACTTACAGGGTATATGGCAGTGTGTCATTTACAGCTTCTGCTTCGCATAAGCTTATGGCTTCTTGTTGTTTTCGCCTCATATGATTTTGCTTGGTTTTGTTATGCGAAAGTCAGCTATTGTTTAGGTCTGTTCATAAGTCGGATTGTATCTGAGCCGAGCGAATATATGTATTGGTAGCATTGTGACATAGTCAAGGTATACACAAACGATCAGCTAAATGCAGTAACTAGTGAAGAAAATAAAGCCCATACTAACCAGCAGAGAGAGAGAGGAAGTTCAATGCATTTAAAAGTTTCAGTTCGATGATGATGATGTGCTCAATAAACAAGTTAATTAATATAACTTTGGTGTAAATCGTTTTTTCGAGAGTATCTGAAGTACGGTCTGAGACTTCTATAAGGTCATGGTCAGTCCTTCAACTCTACCAAATGAAATTGCCCGCATCATAGCGTATAATAAAGTATTAAAGCAGAGTCTTCTCGTTCAAGTGATTTATAATGATTTAATTTGTTGCTTTGAATACGGCACTTAACCTTTTGGTTTTACAGACAAACCGCAACACACAATGTGTGCTACAACTACAGTACAACAAGAACAACAATAACAACAACAGTCACAATAACTATAGCAACAACAACTAAAACACAATTGCGGTAACCGCAATACTTGGCGCAATTCAAAAACCGCAAAGCTACAACTCGCTTCGCCTTTGCCCTCTGATTTAATGGCATTTGGAAGTTTTTCGTGCTTAAAAAAAGGTCAAAATTTAAAGAACGCGTATGCTTAAATACCGTTATAGTCGCCTTACAACTGACTAACTAATTTAATTAATAAATTACGAACTGCTTATGCAGCATTTTATGCGCTCCAGTCCTGAGACTGTGTGTTAAGTGCTCTACCAGGCTGGCCAAACTGGCTTAAAGAGCCTTTCACGCACAAACACAGACTCAGAGAAGTGGGAAAAATTATTGTTTTTTACTTTTTACTTTATTCCCTGTCCGGTTTTTCCTTTTTGGCCTGTTGTTCTTGTTGTTGCTGTTTGGCATTGACCAGCTCGTCTTGCTTCGCCTCATTTAATTATTTCACATGAATTGCAGAAAAAAATACTGTTTATAAGTTCCAGCGAGTCACTTAATAAAACATTAAGGCATTATGGCCCCGATAAAAATAGGAGGATCAAACTGAACTTCTTAACTTCTATTGTTGGGCTATGAATTTCGATTTTAATTTTTAGCAACTGACTTTTGTCATTGAGCGACTTACAAAGCAGAAGCTCAATTGAATACTATGGCGAAAGGAAGACCTCAAAATCTACAGAGAGAGAAATACGGATAGAGAGTAGGCAAAACTTCATATTTTGCAAGTCATTCTGACGATGTTAAATTATGTTTATTATGACAATATCGATATGTATTGTAATTGCATTATTATCGTTTCATATATGTATTGTATTTGATAGGATTGGCCGCAAAAGTGCATACAAATTCCAATTTATTACAATGGAATTGCAACTGAATTGCTTTATGAATGAATTTAAATGTAGTAAATTTAATATTTATAGTAATGTTGCACTTAATGAATTAACTTGTTTATTCACATTGCTTACATTTTATTTACATGTCATATTGGAAATTTTACAATTAACTTTAGCATTTCAATCTGAATTCGATACGTTTTAATAATTAAAGATAATTTCTATTGATAGTATTCTAATATTAAATATAATATTTTTAAAGTATTTAAATTTGTTGAATGCACCTAATGAATTGGATAAAACCATATCTCTGTTCAAATGAATTTTAAAGTGAAATGAAATATTTGCCAAAGTAACTCATGTCAGACCCGATTAACTTTGAAATAAACATTATTTGAATTTTAAAGTGAAATGAAATATTTTCAAAAAGTAACTCATATCAGTTTCGATTAACTTTGAAATAAACATCATTGGAGTATCTAAACTATAATTGAAATAAAATTACTTTCAACAATCGCCAGCTGTTAATTGTGGCAAACAAAAATTCTAATTAGTTCGTGCTCATTTAAATACCAGCAACTCGTTTTCATATGTTTGAATGCACTCGTTTCATTCAGAAAATGCTACTGGCAAGTGCAGTGGATATTCATTTAACATTTTGGCACTTGTTTGCGGGTTTTCAAGTGCAATTAAAGTCAAAAGCGACCATATAATTGTTACACTTACAAATCTAATTTATTGTTACTATATCATAGAAAAAAAACAGATACATTTTTGGAAGATTATATCTAGTAAATCTACATTTTTTAATAGGTTTTAAAATTGCCCATTTAAGTTACACATTCTAGAGTATTTAAGAGTCAGTATATTCAGATTATTTTGTTAAATTTTTTATAATTATCAAATTTTTTTGTGTTTTTCTTTTTGTAGTGACAGCAATTTTCCATGGGCTGTCAACACATTTGTTACTACGCGAATTTTATTGAGTTTTGTGAAGGCGATTGAACATTTTGGTCATTCATTTGTTGTGCTTGTATATATTTCGATAGTCAAGCGGAAACCATGTAATTGCAATTGATTTACAAGCTAAAAAAATCCATATACATAAAAATTAAACGCATATAGTACATACACTCAAAAATATAATATTTATCATTTCGTAAAAGCAAATAATTTTAGTTAGAATTTAGGTAGATTTTATAAAATTTCATCAAAATTAAATTTTTTCGGTTAAACAATAAACAACGAATAGAATGTGTTTAACTATAAGAGCATAATGCTTGGTTGATTTTTTTGAGTGCAGTCGCTGTACGTATTTTTATGTAATTATTCAATTAAAAAACCGCATATATGTACATATTTATTACGACAAAAAATAACAGCACGCAAAGGTAACCGCCATTGAAAAGAACCAAGTAAAGCGTAGAGCAAAACAGCAAAGAAAGCAAAAAAAAGATTCAATTATATTTTTCCAAACGAACAAAACCCAATTGCATTTTTTTGATTAATTAATTATATTTCGTTTATTGGATTTCATTAAAAATATGTGACATAATAATATAATGAGCGCTTAAAACAAATATCGCATAGATGTTATTGGGTTAAACGTGAATGATATCTGATATATGGCCTAGAAATAGTATATATTTTAGAGCAATAGCTATAAGTGTAAAACAAAGCTATAATTAATTTTATTAAATGTTAAAAAAAAAAAATGAAAATCTTGTAATGGAAATTTGAATAACTATCATTTAAAATTTTAATTTGATTTTTTAATTATATAATTGCATAATATTTATTTTATTTATTTGTGTTGAAAGGTCTACGACCTCTAGAATATATCGGAATACAGCTGGTTATTTTTCGAATTTATAAATTATAAGAATAGACTTTCCAACTCGAATCCCAAAGCACTTCATAATCTTAACGCGCTCATCTTGCGCACAATAAATATTCACTAAAAATCAATTTCAATAACTTTTTGAATGACAAATTTGGTGTCATCTTGAATTATGCAAATATATGTGAGTAGAATGTTTCTATATATATGAACTTGATGCGAGTTGGAAATGCTAAAATAGTAGCAGAATGATGTCAATGTGGAATCAATAGCCTAAGCGATAAACAATCAGTAAATGTGAAAATAGATTTTCCAAGTCATATTCTTTTATGCCTAAGCAATACGAGTGGCATTTCCTCAAAATCGTTGCCGCCCATAAAAATATGCAAAGTTTTTGCATTTATTTCGTAACGACAACGACAACCACTAACAGTAATAAGCCACTTGTAAGGCACAGATAAGGCACCCACACACTCCCATCCTCCTCTCCCAGTCTCTCTCTATCTCTCTCTCTCTTTCTCTTCCCGGCCAGCGGCCACCTGCCAGTGTGTGTGAGACAGTGTGAGTGTGTGCGAGAGTGTGCGTCTTAGGTTTGACACATTTGCATAATCTGAAGCAAATCTTGGGTAACAAGTAATCGAAAATAAATTTGCATAACAAATAGAGGCCAAGGCTGAGATGAAGCATAAGCAGCAGGAGCACGAGCAGCACCAGACAGGATACGATATACACACACACACATACACACCCACACACACACACCCACACCAACACCTATTCGTCCACCCCCTCACCCACTTCAGTTCTGCTTTTGCGATAACTCTGTGCACTTGATATTCGATATCAACAAATATATGCGCGACTTTTGCATTGGTGCGTGCAAAATTTAATCACAATTTAAATTGAAAATTTGCAAAAAATAATAACAATAACAAGAACAGTATCAACAAATTCACTTACTCTGATATCAGCGTTCTTTTTACGTTTTTCCGTTTTGTATCTGCAAATAGACAAACAACTGCCACAGGCCGCCGCAGGGAATCCGGCAAAAGTCGAGTAATTGCCAAATGTTTGCGTACATATGTATATATATATATATATATATATATATGTAAATGATAATATTTGCATATAAACAGACATATGTAGCCGATTTTCAATTGAAGCTGCAACGCAGCTCTCTACTGCTGCTGATTTTTCCCTTTTTTTTGAGCCCCTTACTCCATACTTATTTGCATTTCGTTTTTAAAGGTTGACTGAATTTTTTATAATTTTTATGTGTACCTAGGGGCAGTTGTTGCTCTGATTTCATTTTGAAATAAGCACAGGAAATGCTTTAATACTCAAGTGGGATTACACATAGTGTGCAATTTAAGCATCAACAAAAAAAAAAAAAAAAAAAACAAAAGAAAAGATAAAAGATATCAGGCTTCATTAAGCCAGAGATGTCGTTATATACGGCTAGCTTGTAACTGAAATGTCAATCAAATCAGCTTATGGCCAGCAGTTCCAGTCTAGCACTCAGGGTTTTACCCAGCATGAAATGAAACCAAAAGTTAACTAAATGAACCGCCGAAATCAGTTTACGATTACTCATCAAGTGCTGAGACATGGTGACTGACTAACAAAGACAACAAAAGAACTGGAAAAAACACTAAAGTCTAAAACTTGCAAAGCGTAACCAAGCTCAACTGTAAAAAGATACAGTGCTAAATGCAAAGCCAGCTTATGTTTTAATTGTTTTTAATTTTTGGTTTATAAAATAAATGTTATATTTTTTAGTGTCGTTTTAGACAAAAAACTTAGTGGAAAATGTTGTAGAAAACCTTGAGCGTATATTGAGGTTTATGTTTTGGAAAATTTACGGCATTGTTTGCCACACAGTGCACAGTGTTAATTACGACATTTTATTGTTTATAAACAAATAAAATGGTAAATAAATTAAATGCAAGCCATACTGCTGCAGCTATGAAATATGAATTACGACTTTAAGGCCGATCATAAACTATATATATGCAATAATACACACTTTTTGCTGTATCACTGCAACCGATTGGGTCTTCCTTTTGCGTCTGCCTATCGGTCTGTTTTGTCTGGGTATATTTGTATGTGTATATGTATACGTATCGCTTAAATCTCAGCAATTGCAGGCGACAGTCAATTGCAGCAAACAACATATAAATACGACAAATATTTTTGCTCATCGCATGGAAAATCATTTGCAATATAAATGGTATATGCTCAGATGCAAACTGCAGTCAACTGTATGTATATGTACATATATGTATATACATGTATGTATATATAGAATTCTCTCCGAAATAATTGGGTACGAGGAAGTGTATACATATAAACAGAAAAATGTGTATAAATTTATATTTCATATCATTTTATTGGCCGACATAAATGGCTTCTGACTTTTCCAATTGCCATTCAAAATAATTTCGTTCACTTTGGCTTTTTTTGTTCTTGTTTTTCTTGACAGAGTTTGCCTTGTTTCATCTATGAAATATGTTAAATATTTAAATGCCTGCTCCTAACAATTTAATTGCCACTTCAAATGGTTTTCTTTCAAATAATGTTCATTTTAAATGTGACATACATTTATCAATCTTACATAATTGAAAATATGCAGTTCGCATTTGACAAACTGCAATTAAAAATATTTGTATGTTGGTGTAAAGAAAATTTTAAGGCAAATATTTAGAAAGTTTTAAAGTTGCAAGGTGTTATACAAGTGAAATTTGTATGAAGCTTAATAATTTTTATAAGGAATTCCAAATATAATGTTTTTTTGCATCCAATTGAATATACATACAGACTGTACTTGATAATTTGATGTACGTTTGACATATTTATATACATGATGTCAAAAAGTGATAAACTAATCAAGCATACTGTCTGTCAAATTCTTCGGAAGTTATCTCTTATTTCTAATAATACCTCTATTAGGCCTTTAAGATTGTAAGCCCTCTTGGATGAAGGGATCCACTACTGAATAGGAATATTACATTGATTGTTATAAAATCCGAGAAAATTAGAATTTCAAGTACTTTATTATTATAAATTTAAATATAAAATGTTATTAATAAACTCCCAAAACAAACGAAAGGGGGCACACCCTACAGAATTTTTCATGGGACAACAGCATTTAATTTTAATAATATTTTAATCTCTGCAATTCTGTTGTATAATTTTGTGTTATGTCTCGTTTATTCTGGCAACAGAAGAAACAACAATACCAGTGACAGTAGCAGTCAGAGTACCAGCAATACCGTTGGAACATTACTAAAAAAGCAATAAAAACCTTTAAATATTTACACACTCACACAAAAGCGCAAACAAACAAATACCCCCACATCCACATCCTTCCTGTCTCAAACACACATACAGACATGTACACATTGAATACACTGACAGACAGTCAAGACGAATCCTTCATGCTCATATGCAAATAAATGCTAAACACTTGGGAGTTTTGGGTATGTGTTGAGAGATTGTGAGGCTGTGTGGTATGTCTAGTCGTGTACTTGAAGGCGCTCGCATTGACTTGATTTTTTTATTTTCTCCGAAATTCTGACAATGCCACACGACGTATACTTGATAGATTTCATTCGATGGCCCCCCACAAAGTTCAATGTATGCATTTCGTTTCGATTCGATTCGCTATTGTTTGCTATTTGTCTTTGTTGTGTTTTTGGCTTCTGTAAGTGACTGCTGATGTTCAAGAGTGTTTTGCCTATATATGATATACCCCAGTGGATTTTCCTAGTTGCGACATTCTTGCACTGTGAAAAAAAAAACGAAATATTTTTTTTGCATTAATGAATTATTTATTGATTTAATTGTAGTATTATTGCTTTATTGCTCATATTCAATTTTCGCAAGTGGAAAATAATGTAAAGTTGTTTATAGTCGGTAGTTGTTTCAGTGTACTTCCCCCGTTGCCTAGTCTAACAGCTGCTCTTGCTTGTCGTTCGTCATACAAATAACAGCAACACTTCCGCTATGAGTTCTTCCCCTGCTCCTGAATATCTTTTCGTATGTCTGTCCATTTGTACATTTGTATTTCTGTCTGTCTATCTGTCTGTGTGCTGCCAAGTGCATGTCACTCGTCGTTGTCTTGCTCTGCGTCCCGCTCGAATCCAATTCAATCCCAAAACCATAACCTGCAACTTACTCTAACCAGACGCAATGCACTTTATGTTCTCCTGCTGCTGCTGGCAGCGTCTCGAAGCTGTTGCCTACTCTTGTGCTGCTCCTGGTGTTGCACTGGTTGCTGCAACAACTGCTGCTGCAGTGATTGTCAACGTCATCATCATCAACGTCTCTGCTGCTCTGTCTGCTGGTTCCTACGCTCTTCCAATCCTTGTCATACTGCAGTGCTGCTGGTCCTCCTGCTGATGCTGCTGTTGATAATGTTGTTGTTGTTGTCAAGTGCAAATGCGTTTGTAAAATATGCAAAGACATAAATACATGAATGGATTTAGCTTGGAGTGTGAGAAAAACTACAGCTTGCAGGCAATTAGAGCAGCTCAGAAAATATAGAAAAGAAATGTTATCATTGTGATTTAGAAGAAGAATATACTTTATACTTGCACTGCACTGGATCAAAACAACTTGGCTGTAGACCATTTTGTTTGAATACAAAATTGAGATTGAAGTATACTTTACGACCTAATTCATACTTGGCTTTAGAAGTTAATCAAACCAAGGCAGCTGCACAAAAGTCCCTGAGTTAAGTGTTAATTCTCTGAAAAGATTAGTCAGAATAGGATTATTAAGTATGGCTTCGGGTTGTAGTAATAGCATTTAATCTCAATTTGCATCATATAAGCAATAATTACTATTTCTGCACTTCGTGAAAATAATTCAAATGTGAACTTATGAGAAATAATCCAAGTACGTTTAAAGTTCGATGCATTAGCACCTAACAAATTGCGTTTGAAAGTGAAGTAACAATTTAATTGCCATCTAAGTGCAATTACAAATGCAATTGCAGCTTAATAAAGCACATTAACACCGTTGCAAGTATTTAGCAAGTATTAATTGACTAGTACTTATAGAGGAATATCAACGATTTCATCGAATTAAATCACGGACATTCACTTCAACGTATTTGCAAAAAGTCATTTTGATTTGTAAACTATTTCGACAGTGTCGCATTAAATGAAGCTTATTAATTTTCATTATTAATAAGTTATAATCCACACTAACCTTAGTCAATAATAATATGACATGTCTTTCTTACATTCAGATTGATAGTTGAGTACATTTCCATTCGTTGTATATTTATTTGTAATGCACGTAAAAATTAGATGTCATTTTGTAATTGAGTAGTTGCAATCGTATGCATACTGACTGTTTTAACTGACGTCAGTAGCATTGTTTGTATATTTTTTCATCGTTTTTTTGTTTTTTTGAGGAATCACAATGTCGAGAAAACTCTATGTATTAGCTCACTGTCAAGTGTAAGCGTCGAATAAAAAATAGTTGGTATAAGAGACGAGTGTAATCAAAGCTTGACCTTTGTTTGGATCTTGGTTGTGATACTATGACTGGCAACTTGTCAACCGGTTCTCGCCTACCACTCACACTTGTATTATGACTAAGTGCAATAAAATTGTCAATGTTTTTCCCCTCAATAAGCTCAGCACTGTTTACCTATTGTCTTTACAGTCAGCTCCTACATATATACATATTTATATATTGTGTATATATAAGGCATTCCTTGAGCTCACTGGAGTGACTGGCACGTGGAAAAGTAAGAGCTCTAGATCTTACATAACCCACATAGATCTCGCTTTTAGCTTAAATGAAAGCTAAACAACCGACATGCAATTGCTAATTGCATCAATAGCTCAAAGTGCATCAATCAGTAAGATACGCTACTAGCTCGCAACTGCTCTCAGGTTCAGCCAAAAGGTCACATACACAGCATTCGATACAGTCAACTAATTAATCTTTCACAGTCTGTAATATTGTTGCCGCTGTTGGCAAGACACTGAACACCACTGATTCGTTGATAAACTAAACACCAATTACAAAACTGTGAAACAACTCGTAAACAAGTGCGCCCTGTGGCACCGAGTGTAGAGAGGGGAAATTCTCAAAGTACATCACAGTGTGTAATTAGTAAGTAACGGATGCCAAATGTCATTAACTAGCTGCACAAAGTTCGCATGTGTGTGCGAGTGTGGAATATATGAAATCACTATATCTATCAAATGCATTTTAAATATATCAATTATAATTTAAGCAAAAATTATTTCATTCCACAATTCGCATGATATGCAATTCTATTGCTAAACCTCGGCCACAAAACAGGGTTTTGGGTGCCTGGCCAAGTGTGATTACGTGTCAAATTCGATTGCATCGCTGGCAAATTTTTGGATATTTAGTTGACCAATTGCTCTTGTAATGAGACGATTGCTTATGCAGCTGCTAAACATGAATTTTCAGTGTACAATTTTCAATTAACCAGGGCCAGCGAATGCGCTGAGTCAGACCAATAAAGAGGGGCCACAGACAGCGAAAGGGTAGGTGCAGCCAAAGCCGGAAAAGCGCAACGAATTGCAAATTGTACATAGCAGAAAAAAGAAACACTACAATTACTTTATATTTGATTAATTATTGAGCTTTTTGACACTTTTATTAACATTAAAAAATATAATTTCAAACAATGGTTATTATTATGTTAATTATATATTATTAATGCTATAACTAGCACATTTTTTCCTTCACTGCTCAGTCCCTACTTTGATTCTTGCAGTGTAGTATGTTTGGTCAGCTATGGATGTAAATTACAATCAGAAAATAACACGGCGAGTTAACAATGTTGCGCCAAAGCTCAAAGCGCATAAAAGTATGCTACGTGCAATGAAAGCGATATGTTCCTGAGTGTGTGTGTGTGTGTGTGTGTGTGTGTGTGTGTGCGCGTGTGTATGGCTGCGCGTGTGTTGGCTGAATTGAAATGACTTAATCAATATTATGGCGCAAAATATGCGGCAACAATAAAATGCAATGGCGATAGTAATCTGCGCAAAGTCCTATCGAAATCAGCAAAATACAAAACCCCACTGCTCTTAAATAATACTTAAAATTATTAAATGCCATTATTTATACTCTCGGTGCTACTATTTGCACTTTTATGCCATATATTTTTCATGGCAACTCAAATAAAAAATGTATTTAGTAGCAGTTAATATTTTGACTTTTTGCAAAGTGCTTGCAAGTGAATAATGTAGCTTAAAGTGGCTTAAATATACGTTAAAAATTATCCAACAGTAGGGACTGGCCCGACAATCGGGACCCTGTGTTTAATATTTTCGGAACAGAATAGTATTATTGGAGCACAATACTATTTTTGGTGCTCTATTGTTTTATCGGTAATCGATTTCGATAATTAATATCGATAATAGATATCGTTATTCGGTAATCGATTTCGATAATCGATAAAATAGTAATAAAATAGTAGGTGTAGGTGTGTAATGTAATTTTAGATATACTTTTTCAAGCACAGCGTTCTAACTTTAAAATTGCGCCTTGTCAGCCGACTTTAAGCTTTCAGGTATCCACCAGTTGCGGATAGGGGATAGCTATACAAAATTTGAATATAGTAGTAGGCGTAATAAGAAATTCAGCACATATGTGCCAAAGCACAACTTTCTAGCTCCAAAATAGCGACTGGTAAGGCAATTTTAAGACTTGGTATCCAATTGTGACGGAGTGGGACCAAGTATCCAAAATGTGAAAATGACGGTAGATGTATAATGTGAATGTGCATATGTGTGCTAAATCAGGGCTTACTATCTTTAAAATTGAACCTGTTATACTCATTTTTAGTTTTTGGAGCTCAATCAGTAGTTGAGGGGAGGTATCCAAAATATACATTGAACAGTAAAGGATGTAAATATGCATCTATGTTCCAAAGCAGAACGTTCTAGCTTTAAAATTTGCTCTCGGTTTGGCCATTTCAAATTATGAGCTTCCCAATATCTCGGGAGTGGGGGAGGTATCCAAAATTTGGAACAAACTTTATCTGCTTCGGCAATACAGTTTGCAATGTTCGTGCCAAGTATGAATACTGTAGCTCTTATAGTTTCCGAAATCTAGGTGTTCATACAGACGGACAGACG
>JBANCZ010002893.1:0-14203 GCA_037040025.1 Sphaerogastrella javana
ATCCCGATATAAATATATCGTTTTCTGTTAAATATATCGATATATTGATATTTCGATATATTATCAACAACCCTAGTTGGGACATAGTGGTAAGTTAATGTTCATAAATACATGTAGAACTCTTTAAAGGGTGTTTTAATTGGATTTTACGGTTGGATGTACCTTCACAGTCACCGAGTTTCACATTGTAATTATATCCAGCTGGGCAAGCTTTGGACTTGATGTTTAGGCAACGGTACGCGCCCATTGTGTTGTGACAGTATTGGGATGTATTGCACCTATGAAGGTTTAGTTTGCATTCATCAACATCTACACATTTAGTTTTCACTGCATCCAGTGTATATCCGTCAGAACATACACCTTTATCACCTTTGCTTTTATTCGAATTAACAGGAGAGCATGTGACGTTATTGTCATCCAGATCATATCCGATATTGCAGCTGCATTTGTATGCATCAAAAGTGTTCTCGCATACATGAGCACAAAGATTTGGCACTTTGCCGCAAATATCATCTGAAAATAACAAAAACAAACAAGTTACACTTATTAGGTTTTTGTAATAATCATGAAAAGGATACCATGATGAAATATCCAACAGCAGAGATTGGTTCGAAAGTAGGAACGCCGTGTTTCGTATTTTCGGTACAGTATAGTGTTACATTTTGGGGTAGTATAGTATTTTTGAGGCAGTTTAATATTTTCAATGTTTAATAGTTTTTTAGAGCAGATTAGTATTTTCGATGCTGAACTACTACTACTATCGACAATCGATTACGAAATTAAATTCGATAATGAATAAGAATAGTGTGTCAAATGTCAAACAAATTATATTAGATATATAAATATAAATGTTTTTAAGAGTGAGAAATCCAACAAAAATGATATATTGGAATTTTGAAAAAAGTCGTCATCTGAAACTACTACAGAGATTCGCTAAACAAATATGTAATATACCAGTGAGTGAGCTCAGCAACAAGCGAACGAGTTTTTTCAACTTCTGGAATTGTCTTATGCGAACGAAGAAGAATTTAAATTGATATTCTTGAGTAAAAATATGATTTAAATTGTAATGTATTAGTATATTGAGTAACATGTACATATATTTTGAATAAAATGTTATGATAGAATTTGTATTTTATTGTCAATACACTAGAAAGAAAAAGAGCTGGGAAAATAACGATTTACCAAAATATCGATGGTTTAACTCGATAGCTCGATAGTGTCATTGAATCAATGATGCGAAGTATTTCCTAATAAGTTCACAAAAACCAAAAAGAGTTAAATTATTAATGAAATTTGTAGATGTCCCTTTTTTTTCTTATGTCATTGACTGGCAATATTGGGGTCTCCTTTTTTTGTATTTGTATAATTCGTTATATGTAAATTTATATTAATTTCGGTAGTACTATCGATATAATCGATAATTTGAACTATTATACTTATTACTATCGAGTGCGGCAACTATCGATAGTATCCCAGCTTATTTTTTAATAACACATTTTGTACAAAACGCACAAAACACGCTCGTGTTGGGCTAAATTTTTCCGTGCGTGTTTTCACTTAGAAATTAGAGTTCGTGTTGTGTCGCGTTGAAAAATCCAAGACGCTCCCACCTCTAAGGTGCACATATATGCTAAAAAACCGATTCTTCTATCATTAAAATTGCATCTGTTATTCCAATTAGTTTATTCCAATTAGTTGTTGGGGTAGGTATCCGAAATTTATATGAAATGGGCTAGTATGCTTTGGTGCATATTTGTTTTAAAGCACAAGTTCTTCCTTTCAAAATGCGTCTGTTAGGCGTTTTTTTTGGAGTACCCAATTTCGCAGAAGTGGGACCCGGTATCCAAAATTTGAAACAAAAATAATCTGAGTGAAAACAAATATCGCTTTAATAGATGTCGAAATGTAGGTGTTCAATCCACTCGGTTTTTTTTACTTTACACAGAGCTAAAAGATCCTTTTGTGTTTTTAGAACACACGGTCTAAAAAATTACTTAAAAATTTCAAAAACTACCCCTAAGGCTCCACTGGTGGATACCTAAAACATTAAAATTGGCTTAAAAGGCGCTAGAATGTTGTAATTTGGAACATTTATCCATAATTATTTTACACATCTTCTTTTATATCGATCACCGATATCAGATACCGATTAATGATATCGACTATCGATATTAATTGTTGAAAATGGTAATCGATAAAACTATACAGCACCAAATATACTATAGTGTTCCTAAAATCCATAGTACTCCGGAAATACTATTCGGCTCCAAAAATATTAAACTGACCCAAAAATACTATTCTGGTCGGAGAATACTATACTACCCCAAGAAAATAAACACAGGGTCCCTACTGTTGGATATTTTTTAAATGATATCGGGTGTATTTTACCGTTCGTTTGCAAAACTTGTGTTTTTTTAGAACTTACCGTCATTACTTAGGACGATAGTGCCATCGGTGTTTTCCACACTCTGCTCAGCATTTTCTTCAGTTCCATCTGGTTCATCAACTATTGGCTTGGTTTGCTCCCGACTCTCGTTGTAATCTTCATCAGGGTAACTCTGTTCAGAGCAGCAAAGCCGATATGATTCAATGGTTGAGAGAAATGAAAATAAGGGATCCTTGCATTTCTGTTGACTAGCCTTAACGGCTAAACCAACTACAATCCAACAAAAACAATGAATAAGTTAATAAGTAAAGAGAAAGATAAATAGAGCGATTTGTTAAATGTATTATTAATGTATTCTTAAATTTGCATTGTATATATGTATGTGTACGTAAATATAATATAGTATGTTATAATGTTATCGAGGTTGTATGTACGCTCGCCCGCACAAGTCTGCGTACACCACAAAAAAATATGAAAAGTAAAGTTTGAACATAAATTTTTCACCTTATACTTATACATTGTTTTTAAAAAATTTTTTTTTTTAATTAAGAACTAGCATTTTGTCTATACATAAACAGGCTTTTCAGACTTTTATATAATTTTTCTATATTTTTATTTTAATTTTAAACAAAATGCATTCAAATGATGTACCCACAAAAGTCTGCGTACACCTCCTTTTAATATGGGAAAAATTATAAAAAAAAAAACACATAATGTTAATAACTTGTTATGTACCACGGCAAGGCGTTTTGGCATAGATCGCACCAGTTCTTGGGTCTCCTCTGACGTGATTTTACACCACTCATCAAGAATTACAGCCTTAATTTTTTTTATCTAATTATGTGTTTTTTCTGATCCTTGCTCAAGCAGATCCCAAAAATGTTCAATGGGGGATAAGTCTGAGCCTTGAGGGTGAATAGGAAAAAAAATTGGACACATTTTAGAGCAGCCAAAGCTTCGTGTTTTGTGGCGTGTACTTGGGGTCACTATCTTTTTTGATAGAAAAGCTATATGTTTCAGCCCCAATTTATTCATACCTGGCTTAATATTGTCTTTAAAAATATTTATGTAACCTTTATGGTCCATTATTAAGTCAATAAATCAATCGATTCCCGCGTCGCTGGCTACCACGCACCCTCACATCATGTTTCCGCTTCCACCGTATTTTACTCTGCCAACTAAGTTATCTATTTTGAAGGCCTCTCGTCCGAAAAGATAAGTAAATTCCAGAGTTCTGGTGGCTTGGAAATATACTCATTTGCAAATTTTAGGCACTTTTGTTTGTTGACTTTTGATATCAGTGGCTTTTATCGAGGGACTCTACTGTGATACCCTACCTCTTTAATCGCCCGACGTATTGTACCCTCGGAAACTGTTTTTGAAAATCGTTCCTCTGTTTGCTGCTTAGCCTCATGCACAGTCATCCTAGTATCCAGGCTTTCGGTCTTGGCTATAGAAGCCTTCTCACGTTTAGTTAATGAAGAAGAATGTAAGAATGACGAAATTCCTTTAAAATAGCTTACAAATGAATTTGCTCGAATGATCGACTAAAATCTAATACACACTTGGCTGACTCTAATTGCATAATCTTTCATTCCACGCACTTTCTACCTGCTGTTCGCAGACTTTTGCGGGTAAAACAGTTTTATGCATTTTGTTTAAGATTAAAATAAAAATATAGAAAAATTATATAAAAATCTGAAAAACATGAATCAACATAAGAGGTAATTTGTTAAAGTCGGGTTTCGGAAAGCAACAAACACTATCGCCCTGATGAGAGATAGATTCAAAACCAGTTTCCGGTAGGTCAATCAACAGTTCCAGCGTCGGATGATAACCATCTTCAGGGAGGGATAAAGGAGAAATACGCGACAAAGTAGCCACACCAGGATCCGAGACAAAGACAAGATCAAGCAACCTGCCCAGACTGTTTGGTATGGAGTGGGACTTGGATATGCTATGCATACCGTCCACAAAATCATGAGCAGAGGACGGTGTCATCCCACTGGTGTCAGGGGAAGCCACGAAACTCCGGCAATATTAAAGTCGCCAAAGACAAAAATCGGTCGGAAAGAAGTGAAGAGAAGGTTAATAGAGGACAGATGTGCTAGATACACAGAGTTATCGGAAGCAGGTGGGATATAAGAACACGTTATAAAGACGTTACACCTCCCGAAACTCAGTCTAACTGCCACGAAATCTATGTCGCTTGAAGGTTCAAGCAACATAGACGAGATATTGATATTAACTGCTATAAGAACACCACCGCCCCGATGGATCAAGCGGTCATGCCTATAGGCAATGTAATCCTCAGAGAAAATCTCAGAGCTATCAATATCCGGCTTAAGCCAAGTCTCAGTAAACGCAACGACATCAAACGAAAATGAAAAGCTGTTAAGGAAGAAGCTGGTTAATTTACTATTAAGACCATGTACATTTTGGTAACATAAAGTAGGAGAATATTTTAGTTTTTAGACCCTGTGTTTAAAAAACACCAAAGGGTCTATTAACTTTGTGCAAAGTCGATTTTTGTGTAACAGGCAGAAGGAGGCGTGACAAACCACATATAGAATATATATTCTTGATCAGGATGAGAAGCCGAGTCGATTGAGCCATGTCCGTCTGTCTGTATGAACACCTAGATTTCGGAAACTATAAGAGCTACAGTATTCATATTTGGCAAGAACATTGGTGTATGGCCGAAGCAGATCAAGTTTATTTCAAATTTTGGATATCTCCCCCCACTTCTGAGATATTAGGGTGCCCATAATTTCAAATCGCCATAACGGGCGCAAATTTAAAGCTAGAACGTTCTGCTTTGGAACGTAGGTGCACATTCGCATCCTTCGCCGTTTGAAATAAACTTTGGATACCTGCCCCTACTCCCCCACTGGTGGAGCCATAAGAACTAAAAATAGGAATAACAGGGGAAATTTTAATGATAAAATATACTGATTAAGCACATATATGCATATTCACATTGTACATCATCTACTGTCATTTTCACAATTTTAAAACCTGCCCCCACAATTGGATACCAAAACATCAAATTGCTTTACCAGTCGCTATTTTTTTCTTTTTGTTTTGGATTGCAATTGCATCTTCATTCCAAAAATTTGCATTCACTGTGACCATGCCCAGGCGCAACCTTCGTTGGGCGGCAGCTTCGCGAAGGACATCAGAGGGCAACTCGAGTAACTGTTATTTTCCTTTTACTTTTCGTTTTCGTTTATTTTGTTCTTGTTATTACTGTTGTTGTTGTTGTTGTTGTTGCTGCTGCTTCTTCTGCCTCTTGTTGCTGTTTTTATATTCATTTTTTTCTCTGCTTTGGAAAACTTTCGCTATTCGTTATATCCTGCACCTGCAACTGCAAGCGACATGCGCTGCTTTATTGCTTTAAATACCCTGTACACCAGCGCTCGTACAATTGGGGTATACACGACTTAAGAATTCTTAAACAATAACTTAAGTTTTGGAGACTAACTAAACATTGCATTATGGAAAAAATCCCGAGTTTTTGCAATCAAATCCAATTTTAGAGCTAGAGACATGACATTTTGCACAGATTTTTTATACATTAGCTTAGATTTTTGGATTTTTTTCTATTCGAATTGGACTATGATTTCACACCCCTTTCCTATACACTATGTATCAATTTATTTCAATTTTGGAAGTACGATTTAATTTTTTTCACTTTTTAACCAAAAAAAAAATTTTTTTTTTTTTAATTTTTACAATGCTAATCCTTGGAATATTTTGCATATATAAGATATCTCTTTAGCATATACAATGCGCGCATTCATTTGTTTTCAATTTGGACAGTTTTGCGTTTGCATTTATAGGGTATCTCTGTAGTGTATACAGTATGTTGTTTTTAACTTTGATAATGTTGTTACTTTCGATGGTTTTGCATTTATAGCGTATTTCTGTAGTATATAAACTATTTTCAAATGTTGTCGAATGTAAGGCACTTATAGGGTATCTATGTAGCATATATAGTGCGCGCTTTCATTTGTTTTCAACTTCGACTTCGGCCATTGCTCGTTGTTCGGTCGCTCGGTCGTTCGGTCGTTCGGTCGCTCGGTCGTTCGGTCGCTCGGTCGTTCGGTCGAACACTCGCTGGAGGTTAATAATCTGCAATTGGGTCACTAGGACAACGAGACGAATGCAGCAGAAAGCTCAGTGCGACAGAGACAGAGTTAGCTGCAAAGAGAATGGCAATAGGCGCGAGAGCGACAGAGATAGAGAGAGAGAGAGAGAGAGAGAGAACAAGTGAGAGACAGTGTGAGGGATAAAGAGAGAGACAGAGAGAGAGAGAGAGAGAGAGAGCATGAGTGCGCTGCGAGAGCAGATAGAACGAAAATGCATGTGGGTATCGGCTTGGACTCCGAGCGATTGCAATGTTGGCCATTGATTTTATTTCATAAGCTTCATAGAAACACACACACACACACACACAGACTGGCTCTAACACACACACACACACACACATGCATGCATAAGAGTTGACTTGCTCGAATGTAGGCCACACGCATACACGCCCATCTTCAGTGCAGCCGCAACACCTCCTTTAACTCTAACCGAACACATTTCCATCTGCCCGCTCTCCGGGCTCTACCGTCCGGGCATCCCCTCCCACGGCAAACAATTCCCTGCACTGCACCCAAAGGGCAGACAGGTATGGTTATGGTTATAGTTATAGTTATAGTTATAGCTACTGCAGCCTTGTTTCTGCGCTTGGCCCTCAAGGTGTGTTCTCTGGCATTGCAGGTGGCATTTGGCGGGGGCAGGTGGCAGATGGCGGGAACAGGTGCTAGGTGGTAGGTGGCAGGCAGCAGGTTGTTGGTGGCGCCACTGATTGGCGAAACCTTAGATGGATAGGGCAGATGTGAATGTTATAAGGTTGCACATAATTATCGAAAAACATTTGTTTCACATACTATCGATTTTCGATTAATTGTTATAATGCTCTTTTGCATTTACATTGCAGGCAAGACCTCTGTTGATTTTTCACTGTATTTGTACAAACAATCATATTGAACCCTAGATCTGATATTGGTACAAACTTTCACACTGATTAACAAAATTTAATTTTTTGTTCTTTTCTAAGTGAATTCATGTAATGCCAGAGATGCATAGATCTCATCATATCTCTCGGTATGAAAGTTAAGATCTTGATAACTATAAGAGTTTACAGTATTATATTAATTATACAGATCGTTATGAACGTACACCTTTCCATAATTACATATATAAATACAATTCGTCTTTAAATAGGTCTAACATTTGTTGTTAATTTTATAATTACAAAACAATTTTGAGCTAGTCTTGATTAGATGAACTTGGGTCCACGAAATCAGCCTAAGAATTCGAAATGAGAACCCTACGTAGAAGACTAAATGCTGCAGCTCTTACCAAGGTCTTTAGCCAAAAGATGGCGCTTTCTTTTGACCCTTGAAGACGGGCGGCATACGTGAGTCCCAGAAGAATATGTGATATATGGACAAAAAGAAGCCCAGACTGCACAGACCGCACAGATAGATGACAATGACAAAGTAGCGGGCCAAGCGTTCCGAGCACGTGGGCTCGGCAACCACAATCTCCTCCAATTGCGGCGACCTGGGCACATAGGAGTACGTCGAGCGACGTGGTGTACCGCTGCTGGCCAGTCGAACGCTACGCTGACTGCTCACGCTGGGCTGCTCCTCGTCACGTATATTGGAGCCGATGAGATTGACTATTTTTGCCAAATTGGCAGCAGCCTCTGGCGACGCTGTGTCAGCGCTCATATTAAAGCGATAGTTAGCGATAATTGACTGGAGTACAATCTGAATAGTACGGGGTCTTCAAATTACTATAGGCCTAGCCTGCTGTACGGCACAGCGATTACTGATTACTGATTTCAGTTCATATCATTGACGTTGACGTCGATTAAATCAAAATCGGATGAACAAGACTGACGCAAGCCAATCGTAAAGCCCACCAATGGAACATCCCCTCAGTATGATATGTAGGCAATAGGAGATCGAACTCTGCGATTTAGTGGAACGTGCTAAAGCGGATTAGTTTTGTGCGTGTCTGTCAACTTTTTTACTATATCCGACCAACTACCTAAGTATATTTACTATGACCCGCCTACGGTCGGCCCTGTTGGTCTTTTATTACACACACTGCGCATTGGAATTAATCCCAGCTGAGCATTTGAACAGTCGAATGCTATCGACAGCAAGCTCCACTATATTTATTTTCAATTCCGACTATGATAGCAAAGTCTTTTCTGTGCATATTATTCGTGTTTTATTGATACTATCGCCATGGTGATTTCCGCAATAATGTGTGATATAGGAACGAAAATAGGTTAAAGCTAGTATAAATAGCTACAAATCTGGTAGATATCTATATAGATATAGTCGAATATAGTCGAATTAAAAAGTAGTTATAAGGAAAAATTATATAAGAATAAATAAACACACATATTCGGATTTACTTTTGGAAGGACCACAATGTACCATAAACGGCATTTTTAGTGGGAGAACTAGTAGGTAATCTAGCCCTTACGTGTTATGACTTACCCAATTTTTCGTTATACTCCCTTGTTAATCATAAATATGTCGTATAAGTATCCCCCCATTTACAACATCCAAACTTTTGATCTTTCTGCTCCCTTTCTCACTATCGCGTTTAACCAATGGGATGTGTGTGCTTGAACACAGGTAGCGGTGGCATGCGTGAATCCCAGATGAACAGATAGTATACAGCCAGGGTTAGACCCATGCCGCTGACACCGCCCATATAGAGAATGAGCGTTAGCAGGCGAAAGGTTTTTGACTCGAAGAAATCGTTCGATTTGGGCACTTGGATTTCCTCATCCTTGGCCTCCTTGACCACAGCTGCCAGATTGGGTAATGTTGCCATGCTTTACAATGCGATGAATATCGTTAACGGTATATCGAATTCAAACTCAAACTCAAAACACAAACAAAAAAATACAATGAAACACAACGAAATCCGTTTGAATTGTCGCTCTTCCACGGCACAACGTCTCTGCGGGCGAACTGAATGCCAGCTCACGGCGTTTCTGTTTGTCCGGGCCACATTTACCAATGCTTATTGCGGTGCATTCTCTCGTGTTAATTTGTTTTGCGGTTTGCTTTATTATTGCTGCAGCTGTTGCTGTTTCTGTTGCTGCTGTTGTGGTTACTTATGGTTGAGCGGACACCGTGTATTTAGGAGCATTTTGCGTCAAATGGGGCTTGGCTCGTTAGACCAGCGTCTTGGCCAGCGACGCTAATAAGATTCGACCATAAACCCACCCGTCTTCAAAAGCCTAAGCCTCCTCCTCCACCCCTGTCTTTTAAACACCTGTATTAGTAGCTCTCTTTCTCCCTCTCTCTCTCTCTCTCTCCACACAGTCTCTGTCTCTTTCCAGTTCCTTCTTGCTCGCTCACATCACGTGCGTGCTATTTTTTAGCCACTTGACCCGGTTTGATTTGTTGTCAACGTTCTATTGCCATTTTGTACGTCTTTGTTGTTCTAGTGCTCTTTTTATAGGGTGTTCAGATTTTGTATTTAACTACGTAACACTTGGTTGAAGACATATTGAAATTGGTACCTAGAAAATCACACGTTCAGTTCGGAGTGCCAAAGAACTGGCTAATCTAAGGTAACTTATTTGTACCTTACATTTAATTTGTTTGTGCTGGGTATCTGCAAGTACCTTGATACTTGTTTTCTTTTTAGAATTTTCTTTTAGCAATACAAACTGCACCCAGCGACGATTCTGTGGTAGAGACTGCCGCACCCATGGAACACGCAGTTCTTCAACTGGACTTTTTGTTTTTATTACTCTTAGTCTAAATGGAAACAAGAAGTTAAAGATCAAAACCGTCTTATTTTTAGTAGACTCCGGCTAGAATTGAGTTTTTTAAGTGTGGTGAATATTTCTTTGAAATTTTAATGAACTTGGCTTAGAGGTGTTACCCCATTACCACATTCCATTAAACTCCAGACTAATTTCTTCTCTCAGAAGAAAGGAAGTTATTTTAGACGTCTTTCGGAGATTCCTTTAACTATTATTCCTTTGTTCTTTTCTATAAATTTTTAAGTTGAACTTATTTTAAGATCTTTTTGCTGACTTGAATTTGCTCTTCCTTTATATAAGTAAATTTCAAACTTTATGATACAATACGCTATTTGGTCCAACCCTTTGTGTACAATGTAATGAATGAGCTGATGTTTACATATATAGAGTATATTGTTGCTTATCAAGTCAAAAGTTGTGAACGCCGTGAGCAAATCCAATTAGAGCCATGCTCGTATGTTTATTCTAAGGTAGATATATGGTATGAAAATACATTGGCGGGGTGTATGGGGGTGGAACTATGGCCCTTGACTTACCTGCAGTCAGGGATTTATCAAGTTTATTGGTACTCGTGCACCTTCTGCACGGGATGGCCACCTATAGAGACTGGGAACTTGAGATGTATGTCTGGCATGCGGGAATCGAAGAAGATTAGATAGTAGAGCGCCAGGACCATGCCCAGGCCGCTGATGCCTCCAAGGTAGATGAACAGCGAGATCAAGCGAAACGTCTTCGACTCAAAGAATGCCGATGGCGGCTGCTCCTTGGGCAGACGTACATCATCTGGCAGCGGTTGCTCTGTCGTTGCCGGCGCCGTTGCCGTTGCCGTTGCCGATGTTGATGCCATAGTCGATGCGAATGGCCATTGGGTGCTGGCCAGTACTGGCTCTTATGGCCGTTTGCAATTATGCAAATGAGCGGCATTAATGCGAGCCGACATCTTGATTGACTTTGATTGACAGGCATGCTGCCATCCATCCATTAACTATTTGCAGGCACTGTGGAGAAATGCAAGCCAGCTCAGAAGGAATACAGCTTCGAGGAGGCCATCACACTGACAGGTGTCGGCAGGTTTCACCTCAAGTTGCTGCTCATTTGCGGCCTCTGCTTCATGGCCGTCATGGTGGAGATCATGGGTGTTAGCCTCATTCTGCCGCTGGTCAAATGCGATTTGCAGGCCACACTCGAACAGCAGGGCATGCTGGCCTCTGCCGGTTTTCTGGGTGTGGTGCTCAGCTCGCATGCCATGGGCTTTCTCGCCGATACTTGGGGCCGTGTCGCATTGCTGCGCCATGCGCTACTTTTCAGCGCCATCAGTTCGATTGTTTCGGCATTTTCCGTTAACATTTGGATGCTGATCGTCTGCCGATTCTTCACGGGCTTCTTCATATCCGGCGGACAGGCGTGTGTCTTCAGCTTGTGCGGCGAGTTTCATGGCAACAAGTCGCGTGTGCGACACGTGACGTTACTCTCTTGCTTCATGTGTATCGCCATGATGTTTGCCCCGGGTGAGTAGCTTCAGATCCTGGCATTATTATAATATCCACTTACTCTTCACCATATATTCTATATAGCTGTGGCCATTGGCATTTTGCCACTTCAGTTTGACACCGTCGTAATGGGCTTGCAGCTGAGCTCCTGGCGTTTCTTCCTCTTGGCCGATGTGTCCATCACTTTGCTGGCCCTCTCTGGTTTGTATTTGCTGCCGGAAACGCCCAAGTACCGGCTGGTCCAGGGACAAATCGAAGAGGCATTGCAAACACTGCGCAGCATCTATGCTCAAAACACGGGACGACCTGCTAGTGACTATCCCGTGGAACGTCTGGAGCAGCAAAATGTCGGCGCCAGTTTGTCGAGCGTGCACGGCTTCTGCGATGCTATACGGCTCGTATGGCAACAGACGATCCCATTATTCTATAGATCACGTGTGTTGCACACTCTTAACATATGCATAATGCAATTCATGATTTACGGCATTGCCCAGGGCATCTTCATGTGGTTTCCCACCATACTGAATGAACTGGGCAAGGAGAGTGCCCAGAATTACATACTCTGTCATGTGCTGCAGGGTTTCAACGCCCCCCTGCCCGACGAGACGGCAACAGACGCTGCGACAAGCTGTATAATGACACCTGATATCGGTACCTATCAGGTGATGATCACAATTGGTGGTGCTTTCACAATCATCTATATAATCTTTGCGTATGTCATCGATTGGATTGGCAAGCGAAACCTGCTGAGTGAGTATATACGATATATTAGACTCTAAAGCTTTATCCCAAGAGTTTGATCTCTTTATACCGAGAATTAACTATTGATAAATGTTTATAATCTCTTAACAGTTTGCTGGATGATCCTGACCATAGTCTGCATAGTGTTGCTCCATTGGATCACCATGTTTGCCCCAATGGTCATTGTTCTGACCCTCGTGATGGCCATAGGCAACTGTGGCGGACTGGTGAGCACCATTGCCATGGATTTCTATCCCACACAGATCAATGCGATGGGCATGTGCTTCATTATGATGGTGGGTCGCCTGGGTGCTGTTGTCGGTAGCAATGTCTTGGGTCAACTACTTTTCAACAGTTGTGACATGACCTTCTGGATCCTTTTGGGACTGGCGCTGGTACTGGCTGTCATGGCATATTTCCTGCCGGATAAATCCCGGTTCAAGGCGAACTTACAGCTGTCGCATACCGAGCATTCGGCTGTTGTTCAACCTAGCTTAAAGTAAACACCCATTCACTGAAAGTAATTCCATTCATTGGATAATTAGACGTAAGTCTTGAGTTAGTCTAGCCCTTAAAAAAATTACTAATTGTTTTTAAATTTCATTCCGAAATTCGATATTTAAAATTTTGTTTTTTTTTTTTTGTTGTTATGTTTTAAAAGGTTAAGTTCAATTTAGTTATGTTATGTATCGATCTAAGTGTTTAAAATAAAGCTTGATATTTTTTTAAATTAATCATGTGTGCTTAATTAAACAATATAATATAATAATAATAATAATAACCTAGAGCATAAATTGATAAAATGAACTAAAGCTTGAACTGATTAAAGCTAAAGCTGTCTAAAGCTTTACTTGAATTAAAGCTTAACTTAATTGAAGTTTAAACCTAGATTGATAAAAGCAGAAAAATAAATAAAGGCTGGTTTGTTTTACAGTTAACTTGATTATAGTTTATCTTGTTAAAGCCTTCTATATTATATCATATATGCTATAAACCAATGAAGAACAATATGAAATGAGGTAAAATTTGGTATTGATAACAATAAGAGCTTTAATGTTTTACTCTGAAGAAAGCTCACTAACAAAATAGTTCAACTGAACGGGAATCTATGTGGCGTAAATGGGAACGGGTATTGGGAATGAGAACGGGAACGGGAACGAGATCGAGAGCAATTGCATTGAAAATGGATTAAGTAAATGTTTGTGCTCATTTCTATAGTTGTTACTTCTGTTGTTGTTGTTGTTCATGATGTTGTTGGTGTCACTGCTGCTGTTGTCAATGTTGTCGCTGCATTAACATTCTTGGCATTGCTTGACGGTAGCACGGACAGGGGTTGGGGCACTGGCGAGTGTGTCTAGAGAGACCAGAGTAGCCACTAAACGCATTCCAAATCCCGTCTTCGTCTGCAACTGCAACTCCAAGTGCAACTCGAAGTGCAACTGCAACTGCAACTCCATCTTGGCCAGCAACACTGCAATCGTAAGTATGCTTTTTATTTATTCAGTGAACGGTGTTTACTCCGACGGCTGGCCATAGTCTGAGCCAAGTCTGCAGACTCTTAAGAGTCTGAAAAGTCTAAAGAGTCTACTGGGTTTCAGTTCGAGATGCAGCTGCCAATCATAAATACGAGTACGTAATACACACATTCTCACATCCATGCGTACACGCACACACACACACACACACACACACACACACACACACACACATACACACACACAG
>JBANCZ010002894.1:2831-14201 GCA_037040025.1 Sphaerogastrella javana
CTATAACTAAATTTTTGAGAAGACTCAATAATTGGGAACTTTGGTGCGTTGTGTTTTGGTTGTACTGTTTTTTTTTTTTTTTTTTTTTTTTTTATATATATATCTTCTATATTTATCCTGTGTTTCTTTTATAATGTGATGTTATTATAGAGCATCACGGCAACTGTGACTTTCCGGTAACAGAATTATATAGATCTATATAATTTGAGCGCATTTCGTATATTGTGACTAAAACAGTGACTTGTGCATAAATCACTGCATTAATAAACGCTACATTGCATGACAAAACCATAGCTAAATCACAGATTTACACCTAAATTTTGAGTGCTTATATATATGTGTGGAATCCAGTGACTTAAACAGCGACTCCTTCACTGCATTAGTGACTGCAATAATTGTGATGAATGCAAATATTTCTTAAATCACCTATAATCATATCAAATGTGATGTGATGGCAATTGTGACTATGCAGTGACTGAGTAATTCCCGCTGAATGCAGCCCTAGATCGTAGATCGCGTTCCCCTTGCACCCTGTGACTTCGTATAAACATAGCCCTACAATGTGTACAAATATGTATCTATGTGTATGTGAGTGTGAATGAGAGTGTGAGTGTATGAGTGTGTGAGTGTGTGAGGGTGCGAATGTGTATGTGTTCGTGTATGTGTATCACATGGTTCGATTTGTATTGCATACTTTAGGTGTCGACATATTCGATAACATCATCGATTTTAACAGTCTCAACGCTGCCGCCGGAATGATCCGAACCCGCATCCGGTGGCAATGGCGATTGCGATGGCGATGGCAGTGGCAATGCGGAGGCACCGTGCATATCCATGCGCTCCATGGCGGCCAAGCTGGCAGCACCGTCCAGGTACTCGAAGCTGCCCTTGAAGTGTTGCTGTGGCTGATGTGGTTGATGTGGATGTTGTGGATGTTGTGGATTCTGTTGGGTGTTTGTGCTGTTGTTGTTGCGTCGGGGATAATGGACTTGTTGTTGTTGTTGTAGGCGTGTCGATGTCAACTGATCGGGATGAAATTGTGGCATGGCTTCAAGATCTTGACGCAGGTCGCGCACATGACGCTGCCCTGTGGTAATGGCTGTTGTGGGCGGTGCTGCAGCTACGGGCGTGCCATTGGGCGCTCCATGCCACACGGGCGTGGCATAGCTGGCAGTGTTGTTGTTAATGTTGTTGATGTTGTTGTTGATGTTGGGATCACGATGATATAGTACATCGGGTAGATCGGGCATGACACGGCGAGCGGCGCTTGTGGACGGTATTGCGTGTTGTGGACGCTGTGGATGTTGTTTGGTGGGCGGCAACGGTTGCTGTTGGCGCTGAGGCGTGGCATATTGAGGCATTGCCTCGTAGGCGGGCGGCATATCATTCACATCTGCAAAAGTGCACAAATTTTAGAATAGATTCCAAACAAAGAGTAAGAATGAGAGAAAGACAGAGATAGATGAAATATCAGAGCCAAGCAAATCAAGTTTGACAGACAAAGCGAGAGAGAGAGAGACAGATACAGAGACAGAGACAATCTACATAGAGTGTTGTAGGAAGAATATGAGAGTAATATATGTATATATAAATATACCAAACACCAAAAAAATTATAAAATCTACTTAATAATCGTGTGGAATCAAAGTGTATATACCTTTTATATATATAAATATATATCTTATGTATGCGCTCCATTTACTTTGTGTGCATTGCCTTAGTACCTGTGTGTATGTGTATCTTGTGTGTATTGTATGTTGTGTGTGTATTGTATGTTGTGTGTGTATTCTATGTGTATTGTGTGAGTATTCTATGTGTATTGTGTGTGTCTACAGAACTCAATAGAACCATAAATCAAATACAATTTACAAACATTGTGGAACGCGTGTGGATGACATTTTGACATTTTTTGGAACTTGCTTGCGAATATATGATATGTAGATCGTATAGGATTCCCACAAAAACAAAACAAAATTTTGCAGTTCGAATATTATGTCCATTATTTATATGAATCCCATGTGGATGTTATGTGGATCTCATTCACAGCTCGCTAACTTTTCTTTTCAAGTAAATTGTATTTCTTTTTTTTTTTTACAAACTTTCATTAGCATACGCGTTTCTCGCGTGGAACATGTGTGGATCGTAGGCTCGTTTTCAAAGACATAAACTATTTATAATATGTGAGTGTATGGGTGTGTGTTGTTGTGTTACTTTCACTTAGGTGCTACTAAAAGTGAGGAGTACATAAAATCGTGTAGGAGATGTTAAATGTTAAACTAGCATAAATAAAGATTCGATAATTAATCGATAAATCGTGACATATACATACATATAAGGCAACATAAAATTTAACATTTGTATTACACAACGGCCCCGTTTTATCATACAACCAATGGATTATAGAGACTTATGTGCTCACAGCCATTAAGTTAAATTAAAAATTAACAATAATAATAATTAAAAAAAAAGAAACATAAGTCAAGTACATAAAATTATAGAGATAATATAGAGACAATAGATATTACAGAAATTTAGTGAATATACATTTGTGTAAACAAAACTATTTGAAATAGTCTAAAATCAACTACTCCATTCCGAAATGTAGAATTTCGATTAGCCGTACCAAAACATAAATGAAATTTCTAATTGGGAATTACTGCTAATAGGGCCGCCTAATTGGTCGTTCGGGTACAGTGGGCGCAGTGGGCAGAATGGGTGCTCTGGAGTCGTAGTAGCCGCCATAGTTATACTTACTCGCTGGATTGAAGGGTTCCGAATATGATGCCTCCGCATTGGGATCCATTGGATCTAATGGCGATGAGTAATCATTTCGTAATAATGGCTCTGCATAGATATTCTCCTGTACGCTCAGTTCACTGGGCGCTGTTGGCAATGTGGAATGATGATAATGATTATAGGGATGCTGATGATTCTGTGGAACCATTGTGGTTGATGGTGATGTTGTTAGCGGCCCATTTGTCGTTGTTACACAATAACCATCATCCGATTGTATCATGGTCGTATCATTTGAGCGATTATCATGGTGTTGCTGCAAATGATCCGATAACACCTTTTTAGTTACCTGTGGCAACAGGTCATACTTATATTTTATCAAATATATGCAGATACGTTCACATTGTTTTTTCGTTAGATTATTACTGATCAATTTCTTTATGTTTACCTCTAGTCGGGGTGACATCTCTTGCCTCAGTATATCACGGTCACCTGCCGGTATGTGGCAAAGTTGATTATTGCGTTTTTTCTTACATAATCTCTTACATAATATGTTATATAATTCCGATCGATATACAGAACATAGCCAAATTAGTAGCACAGATGCAAGCACTAATATAGCAATACATATGATATGCCAATTGCTTGAACCACGCTGGTCATCCTCACGCTCCGTCTTGGTCATATACTGCCCTTTGTACCACTCCAGTGTGATGCCATTCATACATTTTAATTTACGGCTGATGTCGCATGCCTCGTTCTCGTAGCGTCGCAAATCCATTGAACTGACATTGAAACAGTTGCTCAATCTTTCATCTAATTTACAATATAGCTCAGAGCTTAAATCATGATCCGTTAGAGTCGATAGCCAGTTTTTGTTATCGTTACAATCACATGGACGATCCAATTGGATTGATCGAACTTTACATTTTGTAAAGTTCAAACTGTTCGCTTGTGCATTGCCTATCCAATTGTTGGCGAACGTACAGGTGGAGGCACGTACTTGTTCAAGTTGTATGGGTGCCAGATTATCGAAATGATTATGTTCGATTCCGATTAGGTCTCCATTGGTCACATATAGCCAGTTTTTACCCTGATGCTTAATCCTATTCCGTTCAATATAGACGTATACGCTAAACACTTTAATAGCTTCCTCTTTAATTGTATCGATGCTGTGAAATAATTGAAATATCGATTACAAACAATACATCAACTCATTTATCTATTAGCAATATTTGGAATACGTATTATCGATATTACACTTACGTATTTTGCTTGAGTGTTAGCGTCGATATACCGGAACCCATGATCGCTTCACTGTCAATGGTGCCTATTTGTGTGCCTGTTATCGATACATTCTCACTGTGCAATTTACTAGTGAAGGCATGCCCTTCGATTTTCTGTATGCGACAATCCTCGAACGATAACTCATTGATGTTCGTTACATCGAAGGCTTGACTTTGAACGGTGCCAATGGTGCAATTGATAAAACGAATTTTATTCATCGATACATCAAAACTTTCGATTCGTTCAATATCCGATTGCTCAATGCACAACTAAAATTGTTAAGAGAGAGAGAGAGAAAGATTAAAAGACATATAAATTATATTGAATATATTGCATTTACTTACTTTTACATTTGCCTTGGCTGTCCGATCGGTGCTGGGATTAAAGGCCTTCTCTTGGATCTGCAATTTACGTATATCCTTAAAGGTGCACGATATATTCATATTGCTGAACGCACTATGGAAGAGTTCCAAATGATCACTGTTTTCCACGCGTAGCTTCATTTCGCCACCTGATTCGATTAGATTGATTATGTATATTTGTTAGTCTATTATCGTTTTAGATGTCTTTCGTATAGCTTCACATTTTCTTATTGTCTAAAATCCAAAAGGCTTTATTACATGCGCTTTATTACACAATTGAATGATTCCAATTTAGAAATAATAGCGCAATTTTATCGTTAAATAAACCAATAATATTTGCTTGAAGTCTCCAATAATAAGGTTAAACTAGGAGCATGTGCAGAATACACATGTGTTGAAATAAGTTTAAGAAACACCTTGATAAGGGGGTTTCAGTCACGTCCACAATTCAAATGTCTTATCTACAGTCCAGTAGCTATATGATACTATGTAATTCATTCATGAGTCACATTCATTGTACAGTCTACTCACCAGAGAAGGCATGCTCTCGGAGAAAGACACTGTTAACGCCAATAATCTGTATATCGGGATAGCCACCCAGATTACCATGAAACGATTTGTTTGTAAATTCGATCTGATCGTATCTATTGGTTCCCTTAACCACAAATCGATTAACGAGATTCTGACGAAAGAGTCCTCCGTGTAGTTGCAATTGGGTGCCATCCTTCAGTTGAACCTCTATGCCCGTTATGTTGGACGGTATTATGTACGAACTATCCCACACTGTGGACAGCTGTCAAAGAAAGAAAGCGAACAAAGAGAATTTGAGCGTGAGTGATATACTTGCAAAAATGTAACACTAAGTATGCGCTTTCAAATGTCTTGAAGTTGTACTTGTAATTATAAATAATTAATATTAATTATAAATGAGATGGCCTTTTACTTTGTGTCTGAAGCCTTGCTATTTGTATCATATTTTATCTTTTCTACATCTTTTTGAGCTTTAATTTTTGGGAAATAGATGCTTCCACATCTATTTATCAGCTTCCCCAAACTTCATAATCAGTCATCATTCACATAATTATCCTTATTCGAGTCATCTATCGTATCTTTTCATCAACCTCCACCTGATTCATCTCATTCATTCACTCCCTTTCAAATTTATCCCGCTCGTCAAGCTCAATCAATTGATCTTCATCAATCACCTAATCCACATTTTTCAACTGACTTTTCTCAATCCCTCTATTCATCTCCTTTTCCAAATCATCTACCTCAATCAATTGATCTTCATCAATCACCTAATCCACATTTTTCAACTGACTTTTCTCACCTCAATCAACTGATCTTCTTCAATCACCTGCTCCATCTTCTTTAACAGACTTTTGTCATTCTCTCAATTTATCTTTTCAAATCATCCACCTCAATCAACTGATCTTATTCAATCCCCTGATGTACCTCTTTTAACTGATCTTTCTCATCTAATTTGTCCTTTTCAACCTCTTCACATATATTGAGAGAAAGAGCAAGAGAGAGAGAGAGAGAGCGAGGGAGTAATCTCTAGTATTCTGATCAACATTGGCAGTGTCGATCGTCAAGATCATCACATTCATCATCATCAGCATAATAATGATCATGTTTATTCTTTGCTTCTTTTATTTTTGCATTGTTTGATTCTTCTTCTTGCTGCTGCTGCTGTTGTATTCTGTTTTTGTTGTTGTTGTTTTGTGTTGTTGTTGTTACTGTTATTGTTGTTGCTGTTGCTGTAGTCTGCGTGTTGTGTCGCTGCTGTTGCTTTAATGCTTGACTTACATTTCTTGTATTATTTTTAAATGTCTGTTGTCGCGACAGCAGCAGCAGCAACAATTGCTGCAACGCAGACAACGGCAAGTTGACCGCGGCACGAAACGTTCATTGCTCCAGCGCTTTGGTGCCTCTCCAGCGCCCCCTCTACCACCTACCGCATCCCTTGGTTTACCCCCTGTCATCCAATTCATGCGCCAGCAGAGCTTATGCTGAGCGAGAAGTAATTTTCTCATTAAATTAAAAGAAAATAGTTTGACTTCCAAGTGCCGGGGTGACGCTGCATACCAACAACAACAACACAAAACAACAGCAGCAAACAACAGCAACAAAAGAAGCTACAACAACAACAACAACAACAACACAAAACAACAATGACAACGTGAGGTTTGGATCGTATTGCCCGCGTTATGTATTGTACACTAGGTCGTCTGTCGGGTTGCGACAGTCTCAGATAGCACGAATAATCAAAGAATACTCTTCACATGCACACATACACATATATGTATATACATACGTATGTGTGCATATCCATACTTTATGTATATATATGCACCTATTCATATTCGACAGCAACAAGTTCCTCAAGTTCCGCATTGCTTACTCATTCCACTGCCTTGTCAAGCTGCCTAGTTAACAGTGCCTAGACAGTGCCTTAACAGTGCCTCAACAGTGCCGTAACAGTACCGTAACACTGCCGTAACAGCGCCTCAACAGTGCCTCTACAATGCCTCTATAGTGCCTTAACAGTGCCGTAACAGTTCCTTAACAGTGCCGTAACAGTGCCTTAGCTTTGCCTTAACATGTGGACATAGTTAAAAACGCATGTGTTAAATAACATTTGTCACTGTTAACTGGCTTTATGTTAATAAACAGCACTTAGGACTGTTAAGTTTTTAACAGTTTCGTAGACATAACATGCTGTTATCATTTGACGACTGTTAAGAATCGATAAATGTAAATTAAACTATATATTTCATAACTACTGTTACTGCTACTGTTACTGTTACTGTTACTGTTACTGTTATTCTAAATGTTATTGCTATTGTTACTGCTATAGTACTGTAACTGTTACTGCTACAGTACTGTAACTGTTACTGCTACTGCTACTGTTACAGTTATTCTTACTCTAACTGTTACTCTCACTATTGCTCCTACTGTTACTCTTACTGTTACTCTAACTATTACTGTTACTGCTGCTATTACTGTTATTCTTATTGCTACTGTTATTGTTACTGCTACTGCTACTGTCACCGTTACTGCCACTGTTACTCTACCCACAGTTCATTTATGTGGTTTATTGAATTTGGCATCAATTGAGCTTGGGATCAAGTGCAGCAATTATATAATAAACCTATAAAAACCTAGATATATATACAAACACACGTACACACATTTGTACATATACATAAGCATATACAATATGGATATGCACATACATGTATATAATATGTGCAGTTTGACTATATAATTTGTTTATTTTTTTTTTTATATATCGTCAAGTCAAATACCTTCGCCGTTGGAGGTTGTACGTGTTGGTCCGGTAGATCGAATGGTCGGTAGATCGATTGGTTGGTCGGTGGGTCGGTTGGTCTTGTCGTCTGCTTGATTTCCGGATAATTGTAATGATTCAAGCACTGACAACAATTACATGCACATGGTATATACCCCATTGACATTCCCCATATTGGGCATACAATAGATGTGTGCGTGTGTATGTGGGGTCCACCTGTTAGAGCTGAGTTTACACGTTACCATATTAACGAACCGTCGTTATTGAAATCTTATCTATATAACAACGGAACGTTGTGTTCTTCATCTTATCACTTGTATATATTCGGAAGTAACACATTAAAATGGCGTCATATTACAAAGTGCATTATTATAGAGTGGTATACAGTAGGAACAACCGTATAGTAAATACATTTTATAAAAAATTTTACAATATCATTTACATTATCATAAATCTTATCGCATACAATATTGTATATTGGTTTACACTATAGTAGAAAGAATTGTATTTTTTACACTTTAATATGTAGTTTCGTATACCCTATCATTTACTACAGTAATAGAACTCATCGAATGCTTTGTGAGAAATGATTTAACTATTGCTTTCACTTTCTGATATTGGATTCACTTTAAAGTTACGCTGGCTTTTTTGATTTTTTCACGTGCTCATCTCTAGCCCGGCTTGAGTTCAATGTTTTTTTGTGTTGCGTCTGTGAGCAGCTGCGACAATTACAACAACAACAACAAAATGAGAAAAAATAAAAAATAAATAACATAAACCGGAGACGCACTTGTTGTGCCTCTCCTTAATGGAGCCCAAAGCCCAGCTACGTCTCTGTCATGTGGGCTCCTCTACCTCTCCCTCAGAGAGGGCTCTCAGTCTTTCTATCCCCGTCGCTCTGTCTTTTCCTCTCTCTCTATTTTCCCCTTTCTCTCTCTTTCCCTTTCTCTCTTCCTCCCTCTCTCTCTGTTTCTACTCTGCCTCTGGTTGCTTTCTGCAGAGATTTCATACATTTGCTGTTTATTATTACGAGTTTTATGTACGTATGGCTCTCCCCTTCACTCATCTTCTCTTCCTCTCTCTCTCTCACTCTCTTTCCCTCTCTCTCTTTCTCTATCTTCATCTCTGTCTGTTGTCACTTGATGCTTGTTGTGCATCCATCCATCAGTTTGCAATTGCCTTTTTTACACGCAGATCTCAATGTATTGGGCGCAATTTCTTTCAATTGTTCCAGTTCTCAGTTCTCTGCACTTGATTCTTCTTTTCTATTTATCTCCCTCCCTCTCTTTTATTCTCTCTTTCTACATATATGTGTGTGTGTGTGTTTTTTTTTTTGTGTACGTGTGTTTGTTTCTTTGCCTAAAGAGGAAATCTCAATTATGCTGCTGTCTTCCTCTTTTATATGGCTCTCTTCTACATATTATACATCGTATATATATATAGAGTATATTCTCATTCAATGCGCTTGTTTGTCTGTCCTTCAATCTCTTTGGTCTGCCACCCACCGCCCACACATTGGGCTCATTGAAACGACTTAACATGACGCATAAACTTATCAAATGCCAAAAAAAACAACAAACAATTTGTACTGTCAGATATGCTAGATATGCAAATAAGTTCAATTTTTGTTTTGTTTATATTTACCATAAAGTTTGGGTAATTTACAATTAAAAGTGGGCGTGCCACAATATATAATATATGCATATTATAATATGTATATAGTTTTCGAATGTTTTAGTCTAGGATCCTGCTTCTAAAAGAAAAACCATTCGAAACTTTGAAGTTTCCATGAAAATCTTCCCTTTTCACAATTGTATACGCCTGCTTTGGTCAGCCTCATGTGTACAGGGTATGCAAGAAAACAAACAAAATAAACCAAAACAAACAAAAAGCTGCTTCTCAAAGCAACAAAAAACATCAACAACAAAACTTAATGAACTTAGTCAAAACTTGGAGAATATTCACTATATAAGCATAAGTAGGGGCCTCTATGTACACATATATGCCTAAACATATTATCCCCTATATATATATATATCATGTATATGTGTATATGTATTACAATGTGCATATAGGGCCACTTGTGATCTATAAGGTCTATAAGTTTTTTTTCTTCGTCTAAATTTAGACAGCTTATAGGCGGCCTCTGGATGCACTTTTCTCCAGATTCCGTTGCGCCTTACGCACATTTTCCGGCGCATTTTTGTCGCCGCCGACAAAAAAAAAAATTTCCTTTAACCGAAAAAAAAAAAAAAAAAAAAAACAACAAGAAGCTATTTTTATTTGAATTCAAAAGAATGTGCAAGAGAGGGAAAGAGCTAGAGGAAAAGAAAGAGAGGGAAAGGCCTTAGGTTAAATTTGCTTTTGCTAGGTGAAAGCAGGCCTTAGATTTGGGGGTTCGGAGGAAGCTAAAGAAGATACACACACATATATAATAAATAAAGACGAAAGAAAAATGAGTGAAAAAGCCAATTAAAAATAAATTATTATGTGCATTTGAGCTTGTGGCCCCAAAAATCGAGAAGAAGAACCTCAAAATCTACACGTAGAACAGAAGATATCGCAGAATGAACTACGATAAGTTGAGTCGACTTGGAATGAGTTAAGCTGAGTAACTGCGGGGCACATGGTGGGAAATTGTTGGTTATGTTCATTTTCGACAATTCACACCCACACACAAACACCTACACACACACGCACACGCACACACACACATACACTAAGTGGTCTAACACACATGGCTGTGGCATGGCTAAAAACTAGGGACATTCCATAGATTTTTTGTTTGCCTCCGTTCAGGCAGGAAACAGCGTGTGACCTTCTACTATCTTTAAGATACTGGATAAAAGATATACTCACAAAACACAAGATTATACAAATACGGAATTGACTTTTTATTTCATATCGCTTCTCTTTTCATAAACAAATAGGTATTTTTCAAGGGCTCGTGTACTGACTTTCGCCCTATATCTCTTTAAGAGATAATGCTATCTGATTACCGGTAGTAGCTATAACTTATTGTATTTATCTTACAACAATCTACTATCCCTAAAAATAAATTGCAATAATAACAAATGCATTACTGAAAATCCGCACCTTTTGAATCTTCTTTGTAATAAATCTAAACCTACATATATATATGTTATGTATGTATTATGTATTTATATGGTATAAATATTGGATATTTGAACTTTATTGGAATAGAATAAAAGAAGAAGGCGAACGCACTTTCCAATAATAGCTTGTTTCGAATAATAGGTACCAAACTTATCTTATCTGGTAATTTTGTTAAAATCACTTTATTCTCTTAGTTCCTCAGTTCCTTATGTGTTTTAACTGTTCATAGTCTTTCAACTAAATCAATCTCACAATACCAATTACTCACTCTTCAAATAAGGAATCAAACAATGATAGCTTATCGCCTGCATATCAAAATTTAAAAAAATAATATTGACATTGTGTCTGTATTAATGTAAATCGTAAATACATGGAATTTATGATAATACAATGTTATCTATATACTTAATGCATTTTAATTAGTATATATTTCCTTAGGTTCAAATGCGGCTAGATGAATCATAAAACATTTTGTATAATGCTTGCGTTGGATTATTTTTATGAGGCACTTGAAGGTCGTTTTATATATACAGTATAATTCGCTTAGCTGCCTCGATG
>JBANCZ010002895.1:0-14200 GCA_037040025.1 Sphaerogastrella javana
GTTCGTACGATATACATGATACCATACTATAGTATATGAATGTGTGTGTGTCTAAATGTTTGTCTAAATGTGTATGTTTGTGAGTGTATATGTGTGTTGTGTTAATATATATATATATTTATATTTTTATGCATAGTATATAGATTGTAATAAAATATTAACTGGGTTATTAAATCAATGCAATAATAAAGCTGAACCGCATATAGAATAGAAATTAAATCGTATGATGGATTTGTTTTGTTGCTGCGCTCTCTTACGGGGCTTTTGGTTGCACAGAAAGCTAATGATAGATAAATATAGAAAAAACGTAGATACAGAGAGAGATAGAGAAACAGAGAGAGAGAGACAGAGAAAGAGAGAAGTTGAGCAAAGCTCCGAGTAAGGCAGACATATTGAGAGAAACAGATAGATATAGAGCGATAGATCTAACTATTGTTCTTGTAGCTGTTGCTGTTGTTCTTGTTGCTGTTGCTGTTGCTGTAGCAGTTGTTGTTGTTGTTGTTCTTGTTGTTGTTGTTGTTGTTGATGTTATTGTTGCTGTTGTTCTTGTTGATGTTGTTGTTGTTGTTGTTGTTGTTATTGTTGCTGTGCTTGCTGGTAATACTATGTAAATGTTTTCCTTAGCCTTGAATTCAATGTTGGAGCGAGCATTAAATATTGTGTTTGCTTTTCTTTCGCTTCATTTTCTCATTGTTGTGCGTTGGTTTTAAATTTCTTATTTAAGTTAATTAAAAACAAATTTTACTTTGTTTTTGTTTTTGTTTTTTTTTTTATGTCTTCTTTATTTTATTTATTTTATATTTATTTTGTGGCGGCTTTCGTCAAGTATCCGTGTACCTAACACTAGTAGCTCAAAAAAATTATAAAAAAAATTCAAAAAAACTTAAAAAAAAATGTTATAAAAATTTTCTGAATTTTCGCAGCGATCATTTGTATGTGTTTGCATGTGGGTGTGTGTGTGTGTGTGTTTGTGTATTCTAGTGTGTGTTCCTAATTGCAAATACTGCGTTAAAATTTGCGCGACTTTTGCACATGTCATTGATTAATGACTGTGTTCGTTATTTAAGAAATTAATTAATTAATTAATTAATTACGTTAGCTGTTGGTTTTATTACTATTGCTGCTGCTGTTGTTGTTGTCTTGTAATCCATATAAGATGTATATACTAAATATATATATATATATATATACATATATATAAGTATGTATAATTGTAAGAATATTATTTTGCTTCTTATATATCAATAATGCTTAGGTTTTAAATATTTCAAAGTATTCCATTTTTTTTTTAATATATTTTTTTTTTTTTTTATTGCAATATAGCATAATCTGTAAAAATATGTCGAAGGCTGCGCTCATTATATTTTCATATTTTCCCATTTTGTTGAAGTTGTTTGGTTTCGGTTTTTGTTTTTATTTTTTTAATTTTTAATAATTGGTGTATTTTCAAAAAATTGAATCATGTTTCTCGTATTTGAATTAGTATATGTATTACTTTAATTTGAATTTTTATTGTAATTTACTTTAGATTATTGAAATTACTTTCATGTAATTATGCTATGAACTGCGTTGTGACTACGCCACGATTTACATTTCGATTTCGATTGTATATATATATACGCATGTGCATATATATACATATACATATAAATATGTATACATACACATACATATATGTATACATATACATATATACGAATACGTATATATTGCATGTATATGTTATATTATTTATATTTATATTAAAATTGAATTTTTCCATCGTCTTCATATATATCAAAAAATTATTATCATTTTGTATGTTAATCGACGCGCGAAATCGGGGGAAAATTTCATTTTTTATTATACCATATATATATATATACATATATATATATAATTATATGGAGAGTATATATATATGTAGTTAAATAGATAAGTTATCGCTTTCTCGATTCTCAGTTGTCGATATTCGATTTGCCTTTCTCTCGTTTTGCATTGTAGCTTGAAAGTTTCGCAATTTGCGATTTCTGATTTCTGATTGCATTAACGGTTGCGCATTATATATAGAAGCCTTCTTGAAGTTCATCTGTGTAGCAGAGTGTCAAATGTTAGCCAAAAATCAAAAGCGCTGTTTGTATTTGTTATTGTTTGTTTTGTTGAGTTTTGTGTACTTCATTAAATCGATTTTTTGTTTTCAAGAATTTGTAGTTGTTTTGTATTTCCTCTGTTTCCATTAAACTTCTTTAATTGCAATTATTTTTTTTTTTAATTATGATTTTGGGTTTGGTTGATTAGAGAATATTGGTTTAACCACCACCTAAACTTAACGCCTGAACTATACGTGGATCAGCTTTACTACCCTCACGAAATTCTTCTAATGTTAATTTGCCATCATGATTTTTATCCATTTGATCGAAGATCTTATCCACCCGCTTCTGCGGCGTATTCTCATCCTCGGATTGCGGTTGTTGTCCCTAAGTAAATGCAATAACAATCAAAAAGCAATTTTTTTTAAGGTTTATAGGTATATAGGTATATTTGATTCTATGCACGTATGCCAATCAATGATAGATCAAAGATCGGAAGCAGTGGTATGATAAAGTATATAGTGAGCACTCACCACCATCTGATAGATCGCGTCTACTATGTTATACATTTCCTCTCGGGTTATATAACCATCGTTGTCCACATCGTAAAGACGAAAGGCCCCTAAATAGTGAATTGGTTTGATAATGCAAAGGAAAATTAATACGAAAGTAAAAAGAAATAAAAATTGTATGAAAAGACGTAAAGTATATAGGCAATTGTCATTAATTGAAGGCACTGGCAATGCCTATGGTAATAGCCATTACAATGATTATTTTCATTATGATTATGATTGTTATTATAGTTATTACTCTTTGGTCAAGAAAAACCGAAGCACTTACATTGCAGTTTCTCGTCCAGGTTGCCCTTCGATGTGACGGATAAGGCGCGTATAAACTCTTCGAACTCGATTGACCCATCCTGGAAAGCGCGTAAAATTGCAGAGAAACACGAATGGAAAGAGAACAAAAAGAAAAGAAGAAAACAACAACAATATGGCAAATCAGTGCTAACCCCCATAGACATCAGAATAGGTTTTTTTTTGTTTTTTTGGGGACGCCATCGTAATCGGCACACCTCGAATCTCTCAGCTCCATGTTTAAGCCAACCCAGTCCAATTCTAACCCCATTATTGCCACGCAATAAATAATAAAAGGAGCACAACTTTATGAGTCCCCGGAGACAGACCGAGAGCAAGCGAATGAGATGGATGGAAATCGAAATAGAAAACTTGCCCAAAAGACTCGGGGCACATTAAGTACAACTTGCTAATGAATTCTATATGACCGCACATTGGCTGGTCAATTATATATACATTTCATATGGATTGGCATATATCCTTACTCAGCTCTTTTTCATATTCAATTGAAAGAATTGTAATTTATGGCACAAACAAATTGTTTTCCTTTCCTAATGGCGAATTGCCCCACATTAAAATTGAAAGAGCCATAAAATACGTGCAACAAAGCAAATCGCATAAAATATAGCTTGTTTTGAATGCTATGTGTTTACGTATACCCATATATCATTTGAGCTTTAAAAATATCCCATTGCAGCTCTTCTACTTATAATATCAAATTATACAAATTGGAATTATTTCCTTTACTTAATCCATTCTTACGAAATGCGTCTTATACCCAAACAATAATATTATAATATACAAAACAATATAATGAAAATATTTACATCTCTCTGAAGCCAAGCTAAGAGTATCTACATTACATTCCAATAATGTTGTAATGGCAAGCCCCCTCTATATCTTTAACTACGTTTTCCCTCTACGTTTTAGTCTATTACGCAATTTTGGCTAATTGGCCGAAATCGTCAACTTTTGCGCTCGAGTTGCGTACAAATTCATCAATGTCAATGAGGCAGACTCCGTTGATGCGATGGCAAAGACGATAAAGAGCAGGGAGCAGGTACTGGGGGGCGGGGCTGGGGAGCTGATAGGCGGTGTTAGGATAAGATGATGGGTGGGGTTTAGCAGCATCAAGGACGTGGGCCCTTAGTGGCGTGAATACTCACATTGTTCTCATCGAAGACACGAAACACAAGCGATGCAAATTTGCTGGGATCGCCTTGTGGAAAGAATTGTTTGTAGATTTTGATAAAACCCTGGGTGGAAAGAAAGAGTATATAATAGAGTTAACGCAAAGCGGAATGGTACAGAGCAGAGAAATGAGAAACAATTAGGGCGTTGCGAATGACTGAGTGAATGCTTGGATGAGTGTGAGTGTGTGTATTTGTTTATATTGTTTTGTGTTTGTGCTTGTGCCTGTGAGTGTTTCAATGAGTGAATGCTTCAAGTTGTGTTCCAATAAGGCGCGCATTAATAAATTTCATTATCAACAGCAAACGACAACATCAGCAACAGCAGCAACAACAGCAACAACATCATCAGCAACAGCAACAACATCAACAGCAACAGCAGCAACATAATCTCCCATTGCCGTCAACACATTGGAAATGGTCCGCCATTCATTTTGGGTGGAGCTGCAGAAGAAGGATGTACTCTTGTATCCGCTTGGAGGTGGGAGTATACACTTTGCAGCAACTGTTGTTACTGCCATTGCTGCTGTTGCTGATGTTGTTGCTGATGTTGTTGTTGCTGATGTTTATGTTGTTGAAATTGTTGTTGTTGCTGCTTGAAATTAGTGTTCACATATTGAGCGGATTAACTTAATTAACTGTATGACTCGAATGAATTGAAGCAGCTTCAAAATGACGGCTGTGTATTAACTAGGCATGTTAATAATGCCACTGTAAGTGTGTGCGTGTGTGCGTGTGTTTGACTATGATTATTTTACGCACTTGGCATATTTTTTAGAGTTTTTTGTTTCATTTTACTTAAATTTTTTGTGGTACGTACTTGCTCTGTGAGTAAACCATTCGGACAGTCTTTTAGAAATCCTTTATGCCTGTTTAACAAAATGTTTTAAAATAAAAGCTTTATATCCTTATCTTTTTCATTATGTTCCTTGTATTCGATACTCACCATTGACGTATTTCTTTTTCTGTAACTGAAATTAAATAGAGATAAAAAAAAACTGATATTATATTTCCATTAATACAATATCCTAAAGTACAAATATAGGTATTTAATGTATATTTAAAAATAATTTGTGAACTATATTCTAGTCCATTCATTTGAGAGTCTTCCCGACACCTCTTGACTTCACTCCAAAAATATGTCTAATATCAAATTTAACATGAACATCTCAACAAAATTGTTTAACCATAAACATGATGTAAGGGTAACTTCTTCTCGACAAGCAAATTAGCCTGGTTATACAAGAATATGTTTCCATTAAACAAAATTATATAGAACATATATAAACACTTGTGTGTGTGTATGTGTGTAAGTGTTGTGGATGTTTATTTTTATGAAAATAATTTTAATAATATTTTCTTCGTCTAACAGACTCGAGGCATAAACAATTTTCAATAGACCAACCAACCACACTTGACCTTTGCCTTTGCCTTTGCCTTTGCCACCTGCAAACTGCCAAATACCTTAGACCATATACTATACTACTATGTTTCTTTGCAGCTTCTGCAAACGTTTAGTACTTACATTTTCTTCCCATCTTTTCTTTTTCTTTCGTTATTGTTTATTGTCTGTTTTCTCATTGTCTTGTGACCACGCCCAGGGCAAACAAATTTTCCCTGTATGTGTTACAATTTCTACATGTTTTTTGTTTTGCTTCGTTTTTTTTTTTTTGTTCTTGTTTTTTTCTGTTCTTGTTATTATTATTATTATTTTTGGTCAGGGTTGCCATTGCCATTGCAGTGGCCTAATGGCCGTTTACAAAACGTTTAAGCATTGGTCTCCCGATCCCCATTCGACGCCTGCTACTGTTCCCATTGTGACCGTTATGGGCGTGTGAATGGCGCACATGTTACAGATTCCGCCCACAAGTTCTGCTCTGATGGCGCCAATGGAGTACATACAGTTGGAAAGGTGGCTCAAGGTTGCGCCGACGCCACATTGGGGCCTTACAGATATCTTCAAGCAAAAAAGTTAGAGACCAAAACATAAATTCACGCAAAATTACACACATTGGAATTGCTGTTAAGCGCCGGGCAATGGCCATAGCTTGATTCCCCAGGGTAGCCAAGGGATCAGGGACTTCCATGAACATACATATATACATTCATAAATACATAGATACATGTAATATAGTATTGACTGACCGCTGAGCGCTGAATGTTTAACTATGAGATATACCCAAAAGCCGACCAGGGCTATTTCTCATGGAACAGCAACAACAATTGTTATAGCTACAGTTATGGGTTCAGTTATAGCCATGGTTATTGTCCATCTTTCATCTATAAGTCTGTGTGTCTATGTGTGTATTGTGTATGTGTTTGCGTCTGTGCCTGTGTTCCTGTCTGTGACTGTGTCCACGCTTGTGTATGTCTATAATTTATCATCGTATAGAGCTATCATTTTGCATTTTGATTAGTTTCGAATCGAATTGGTGCGACAGTTCCATCAAATTTCTATATTTGTATTTTAATTAGAAGCCCATCCTCAGTTCTGTTCTGGATACGAATTAGTGCAACAGTTGCATCAGATTTCTATATTTGTACTATAATTAACAGTCTAGATTCCTTTGAGTGCTCCTTTCGTCCACTTCCCAGCTCAACATCGTCCATTGCCTGCCTACTATCCATCTGCCCACTGTCCATTATATTTCGCCCACGGACCAATGTCAACTGAATAAAGTCAACAACTGTTAAAGCCCAGTACTGAATTGATTGGTAATCGATAGTGCGCATCGTATTGGTAAACAGAAGTCGAATATACATCCGAATATACAGCCAAAATATGGTAGACGCTGAGAGAGAGAGAGAGAGAGAGAGAGAGAGACGGCCCGAAACTGAGCCAGTTCGAGCGTGAGAAACGGGATATAGGTAGTCACCCGCAACTCTTTCAGGTTGATCCCCAAGAGTGTTCGTGTCCGCTTTCATTCGCTTACGGTATGTATTATTGACGTGTGGCATGTAAAAATGTAACGGCATTTACTGGCCCAGTGTGTATAAATTGTAAATAAATTGTATATTCCTCATACGACTTGTTGCCTTCAACGCAACGCACACTTTAGCCCACCTTGTCCCGGTTGTCCCCAGGCATTTTAGCCGTTCCGTATGATGTTAACGCCGCTTCAGACAGTTGATGTTGTTGTAGCTGTAGCTGTTATTATGCTTAATACTCTACTTTTGCTGAAGTCTCTTCACATTTTCACATTTTCGGCAACGATCTGATGAGTGTCATCATAGAAAGAGCACGAATGGGCCTCTGCACGTTTGCTCAATTCATAAAAAATATACTTATTTGTAATCTACACAATCAAATGATATACGGATTAAGAAAACAGTCTCTTACTAAATGTTTAAACCATTTAGTGCAACATAAGTCAAAAATCCATTTTATGGTTTTCCTTGTAAGAATATTTTACCCTACTGCCGAAAAGTAAATTAAAAAATATATACTAATAAATACAACACAAAATATGTACATATTTTCCAGTTGTGTATTTAATTTTTCGAACAGTGAATTAAATAGATTGTTAGCAGAATCTGGGAATCTGTGTATCAAGTGCATTTTTGTTAGTGTGTGATTTGAATCGCCTAGTTGAAAAGTGTGTGCAATGAATGCTAATACATTATGTTCGACTATGAGGGAATTTTACATTTTATCTGACTTTTTCCCATATGCTACACGCCTCCTTCCCACAATCCATTTATCGTGTTTTCATGCATTCGATCAAGAATTCGTTGCAATTGTCGCTGGCATTCGAATGGAACCACACCCCATGCGAAACTATGCTGCATTTCAGATTTCATGGCTCGTAATATACATCAATAAAGACACACACACAAATTTATATATATATTTCAATATGCACGTGGGTAAATTTGCTTACATGTCTGTGCATGCACAAATATATATATATATATATCACTCTATGGTTTTGGGGTCGCAAACATGAAATACTCGTGTAATCGCCCACTATCAGTATGTATGTTTACAACGCGCTTTTAATTGCATTTTCTATCGGCTGTGAGTCCTTGCTATCTTTCCGTTACCATTACCGAAACCCATTCCCATCTTGATATCGATTCTGACAGCCATTTCGCTTTAAAAAAAAGAAAGAATGATACTGTTGTAGATACAATTTCAGTATGGGTATCTATACAAAACATTATTACATCTTTTTGTTTTGGATCTTTCAAATGTGACACTCATATTTTGTGGTCCTTTCTAATTTATCAATGATCAACGTTCCGAAAATGTAGATTTCCTGATAATTCACGTCCATTCAACAGTTATTGAATGTATGCACTTAGAGTATATTGAAAGGTTTTAATTATTCTCTACGGGGTAGCATGGATACAACATGTAACAATATTATAGTATGAAATACAGAAAACCATTGAATACACACTCAATAGTTTCCATTTAAAGCAACTGAAAGCTTTAATTAAAATTCAGTGTGACTTTAACATATGAGTGACCCGTATGACATCATAAAAGACATAATAGTCACACCTGTTGTTTTTATTTTTTATAATGCGTGTGTATTTCTCATTTGAGTCACTTGGCTCTGATGAATACAGTCCAATCAAACGAATTCTGGGAATATATCGAACTTTATTGATTTGTACCTATTCCTGGTATTCACAAGAACTTGAAACAAGTTTCGATGGATCAATAGTTCGATTGAGCTCTTGAAAACAAAATAATGTTCATGTTTTAGTATAGAACGAAAGAAATTCCAACGGTCCTACTAATTTTAAACTCAACGTAAAGCATAGATTTTCAGTATTTTACTTAATGCTACTAATAACCATGTTATCCATTCATTTCGACTATTTTAACACCCCGATTCGGTGTTTGTATTTGTAAATGAATGTGTGTGAATGATGTCCTTTGTTTGTGTTCGCGTTTGTGTTTATATTTGTGTTGATCCTTGTATTTCTGTGTGTGGGTCCTTCACATTGGCTGCGCAACAATTTTAAAATCAATTAAACTTGCTAATTCATCGACTAACAAAAACATGACTATAGTATAAACAAATACCTTGTGGGCCAAATCACACAAACAGAAACACCCACACCCACACACATAGTAACTGCTATTTATTTATTAAAGATTCTGTCTAGTGGTGACCTAGAACTGACCATGCCCCAATGCGAATAGTTGAACTCAGAACTCCCAAACCCCGTGTAGTGGCCCTCGCATTGGGTCCAATGATCTGCTGTGTGGGCCTGAACGTTGACCGTAATTTGTATCTATTTTATACACACTTTGGGATTTGCATTTTATTGCTTGGGTCATTCGAATTTCGAACCCATCCGAAACTAATCAAATTTCTAGCTATTTACTTATTCATTCATTGGACTGCTTTAACCAATTGCACAGTGGGAGTGCAACCTAGTTATTCATATATATATAAACTGCTTATAGGGGAATCTTGTAAAGGGGTGCAGGGAGCGATAAGGAATTGAGTAATTCCCAATTGATTGCCATAAACGAGCTAAATTCGAATGCCAGGCATAAATAGTTGCATTAGATCCGGATAAGGTGTCTATCAGCTTAGAACTTTCCAATATTACGCATACGAAGCGTTGTCTCGCCCACGCTCTGTTTGTTTGAACTCATAAATTGAAATTCACTTCATTTGCTAGCCGAAATAAATAAATTTGAAATTGTTGTTATTGCAATTGCTATTGCTAATATTGGTGCTACTGTTGGTGCTATCAGGTGCAGGCAGTAACTTGAAATTCGGAATGATGGCAAAAGTTTTGGCCAAATGTAAAACTTGAATTGCCAAATTTGGCTTAAAAGTTATGGAAATTTCCGCTTGAAACTGCAGAAATTGCATTTGCACTAGAGCCAAGGAAAAACAACTTAAATGTATAATAATAATAATATTATTATTAATGTATTACATTTTTTTTTATTTGTATTAGCTACTACAGCAGTTAGTGCTGAAATTTAATACCGTAAGCATTAGCGCTAGTAAATAGCTTTAGATTTGTCTTCATTTGCGAGGGGACAGCGTTTAACCACGTAGATTATATTAAGTTGCATAGCAATGCGTAAAATGAATTTCAACAAAATGTATTTCACCCAACTAGCAAGAAAGCCAACAGACCCGACGACAAAATGGGTGGGAAAGAGGAGCTAACGGAGCAAAAGACAAATTGCTTGGACCAGGACATTAAGAACTGGCAACTTGGCAGCAATCTGTCAACACTTTGGGACACCCCTCATACTCTACTCTTACTCTACTCCACTCCACGCCACTCCACTCCACTCCACTATGCAGCCCATCTGCAAGCATCAGCAGTCCTAGCCAGGTGCTCGGAATAGCCCACAGCACCGTAATTATTTATATTCCCGTCTGTCGCCTTAACTTTCCTCTCTCTCGCATCCCATCAGTCAGGCGCTGTACCCTGTACCATTGCTCGTTACACGTTTCGACCGCAAAAGGCACAAACTGAGCGATAAGGGCCAAAAATACTTTAAAAAGCAATTAGTCAACAAAGTTTTTAGGCGCAAACTTGGCGACTTGCATTCTTAAGCAGCCGAGAAGTAACCAACACGTAAATGAAATGCAAAAGAGCGAAAAGAAAACATAAAAATAAAAACCTAAATGAAAATAAAGATAAAAACAATTTTTTTTCTGCTTTTCTTATTTTTGTTTTTGTTTTTTGTTTGTTTTTGTGAGTCTAAGTGTATGTAAAACACAGCTTACAGCCCCAAGTAGCCAAAAGAGCAGTTAGCCACATTAGCATCAACATTTGTATAGCAATTACAATGAGAGTGAGTACTCGCAATATATCTAGATATATATATAAACATGTATACCATGAAACAACCATTAAAGCCTTGGCTTAAATGATTTAAGAATTCTAAAAGATTTCTTTCCCTATAAAAGATTTCTTAACGTGAGTACGCCTTTGTTTGCATTCAGGCATTGTGCTTGTTGTATCGATTCAACGCCTCTGTAAATCTCGATTCTGTATCCTTCACCTGTATCCTTGGCCAACTAATTGATGGGTGTGTTGCTTCTTAATTGACTTCGAACAATTGTGAAACAAAACTGTGCCGAATTCACAATGGCCCATACAAAACGAGTAACAACAATGTGCACAACGGCAAGTCAACAAAAATCAGCATGCTAAAGTTGACTACGCAAATACCCTATTTATACTATGCTAGAAAAAATCTATCCCGATCAGTATGAAATTTAAAAAAAAAATTAAAATTTCAATTCAATTTTATATATACTCTTTTCTAAATAGAATCATGCAGCTGCTGAATCTTATAAAGAAACTCTGATTGTTTGCAAATCTCAACCTGAAATAATTTAAATGGAATTTTCAATTGGAAAGCACACAGTCTGTTGAATCTATTTATAAAGGGTAGAGTGTGGCACAAGTTTATCTTTATAACTTTTGTTTATCAGCATTGAACATCCATTAAAGTCCAACTTATTTCGTACATTTCGTAAACGAGCATAACTCATGTTTATGGCCAATGAATCTCAGGGTTTTGCAACGGCCAAAAACTCATTTAAATGCTCAGCTATAAGATTTCAATGCGAACGTAAGAGAATATATCATTCATATTGCTTTTTTTTGGCTTGGTTTTTTTTTTTTTTTTTTTGTTTGTCTTTTGATTGATGCGTGCCATAAATTTGAAGCAAATAAAGAGCCAACCAAATAATTATAATCTGGAATATTAAGTGCCTTGTTGATAGATTGAATTCGATTGAATTCAATTTAAAACGAATCAAATTGAATCGTTTCAATTGTATACTTACAATATGTGTCAGTGGTTAAACGATCGATGGTATCCTGTTTCAATTTTGAGCTCTTTTTTCCCATATTGTCGTAGTTTCTAGCGACGGTTGCGGTTTTTGTTGCGGTTCCTGTTGCTGTTGGTATTGGTGTTGGTGTTGCTGTTGCTGTTGCTGTTGTTGTTACTGTAGATTTCTTTAGTGTTGTTGGTGTTGTTGTGGTTGCTGCTGTTACTTTTAAAGTTACTGTTGAAGTTGGTGCTGTTGGTGCTGGCTCTCCACCTTTGGCTATACTTGACTGCTATTGCTTTTTAGTACCAAACTTTTGTGCCGTTCAAGTTTCCTTTTTTTTATATCCCAAACTTTTTATAAGTATTTTAATATGCTTTATAATACTTTTTTTTTTTGGAAAAGAAAATAAATTGTATGTATATATTTATACCGATTTTATAAATATATGTATATAAATGTATATAATAACAATAACAACAGCAATAACAAGAATAAAACGCCAAAGTTCACAACACAATTGATTAATGCATTAAACATGTTTTCCCAGCACGATATTTGTCTATTTCTGTCATTTCAAGAAAGTATTTTGACCTTCTTTTTTGATGTCTTTGAACCAGTATAGTATGTATAGAACCAATATTTATATATTTGCTAGAAATAGATACAAAATGCATCAGAGTACAACAACGAACATGTATTTATTTGCATACTTAAATCATTTCTTATTTTTAATGATATTTTTTCCTAAGAGAATATTAAAAATTTAACGTTTACGTAAAACATAAACAAATTCTAATAAAATGAACCCCAATATGACTTTACAGTTTTTAAAAAGAACTCTTTATAAAACCGACTTTCAATACAGCTGAATTATGTCTGAGGACGTGGCTGTAAAGGACCTTTAACAACAATTTGTTGATTGTAAAGTTTGAGGCCGAAAATTAAGTAAAATTAATGCACTCAATGTATTCATTAGTGATGCAGTTGTTGCTGTTTTTGATTAGTGAATGCACAGCAATTGTGCTATAATTTCCATGATGCAGCATGTCAAATTCACAACAAGAGGCATTCTGATGGCTCTGGCAACCGTACATAACCGCCCTGTCGATGAAAAGGTATGTAAGGCATCTGAATCCATTCAATTCTAAGCATCCTGCATTATTGTAGCTGACGAACGCATAAACGAACGAATAATAATGAATGTATGTATATGCAAAGGCAAAGAATGAATGGGGAGTCAGGTATAGATAGACTTTTCTATTTTTGAGGTCAACTCTAGACTCGAACTTTTCATGACAGTTGGCAGTTGCCAACAGCAACACTAATAGCAACAACTAATACTGTCCAGAGCAAGGGATGCTGCTAACAAAAGCGCATAAAAAACTTAACCCTGCACATGTCGCTGACAGAGACCTTAGTATATAGGGTATAGAGTATAGGGTATAGGGTATATGGTATAGGGTTGGGGGTGGTTGATGGGATGGCCAAGCATTTCAACTGCCATTGCCACTGCTTTTGCCTCTTTTTACTATATATCTGCGGCTGACGCGTAGCGCATAAAAATAAGTTGCCTTTGTTTACTCAGGCACAGACACACGAGTGACGATGGCAATGATGATGACGAGGACGATAAGGCATAAGGCAGACGCAGGGATGCAGAAACAAAAGTAGAATCCAAAGCGGAGGCGGTTACAGAGACAGAGACAGAAACGGAGATGGAGACGGAGACAGATACAGAGACGAAGACAGAGACAGAGACGAAGACAGAGACAGAGACAGAGACAGAGAGGCTGTGTTTGAGTGGGAGATAAAACTAGGAAAAGTCTGAACATGTATATGAGGATTACGCTCACAATGTCGTCCACAATGAGGCGCATAAAAATGCAATGAAATAAATGCTGTTAATTTCAGACGCAGATGAACAGCCAACAACAATGGCTACAACTATGGCCACATCAACTATTTTCACAAGGCTGCCACTGCCTGGTGGCATGCAAAATAGCCATAAAAAATACGCACACACACACTGACAAACATAAAATCTAAAAAAAAATATCCAAGAATAAAATGCTTTAAAAAAAATTAGCAGAGCTAGCGAGAAAACAACTAGCAAAAGCAAAAGTGTCAAGTGCTAAGACCAGAGCGACAGTTGAATTTAAAAGCGGCCCACATAAGTATGCAATGTTTTTATATTCGTACAGACCATTGCAAATAGCACTAATAGTGTTGAACGACGCCAGCAGTCTACATCGAGGAAGCCCCTGTACCACAGAAGACCGAAGCCAAATATCTTGGAGTGATCCTAG